>PNEQ01005020.1:23080-53200 GCA_003012365.1 Medauroidea extradentata | reverse complement strand
AAAATGTTTTGTGCCAACATAGCCTTGAAAACACTGACACAACGTAGCTGTCTATAGACCAATAACGTGCATCAAATATTAAAATAGCGGTATTCTTATTGGCTTAGTCAAATAGGGCAGTAGCTTCGCGTACAAGGAAAAGCCAGTAATCTTTTGATAAGCTGAACGTACGTTGAAGCCTAGCACATAGTCAAGTTTTCCCGCGATAAACCATCATCTCTAAGTATAATGTATGGAATGCTCGCAATTGTAACCTGCACTCATAACATGCAAGTCAGAACAGTAGTAGTATAAAAAGTAACATATCTGGGAGTGCAAGAAGGGCCTACTACATTGCTATGTTGCCACATTGTGTATGTAAAATGTCGTCGTACAACATATTCCCACTAAAATTTCCGTCTACAATTTAGCCCATGATTCGCATAATGTACTTAATATACGTTTGTTTCATATATACACGATGGTGCAGTTACAATAATATATCATATTTATAGCAACACAATGTATTGCTGAAATACTTTACATGTGCATAACTACATGCTATGGCAGTTAATCGTAGCAATTATCATAATAGGACGATGAAAGGTGTTCATGTGCAGTTGGTGATGTGGAAGATGAGTTGACGGTGGTGTATGTTCTGTTTTCCGCAGCCGGGCCATCCTGACGAACCAGGACGTGCTGCCCACGACGCCACTGACGCAGTTGCTGGCCGACGACTTCTGGGGCACGCCGTTGACCCACGGCGGTTCGCACGGCTCCTACCGGCCGCTCTGCGTGCTGTCCTTCCGCCTCAACTACCTGCTAGGCGGCTTCCAGCCGTGGGGCTACCACCTGGCGAACGTCTGCCTGCACTGCGCCGCCACGGCCCTCGTCGTGAAGGTGGCGCGCGCCCTGCTGCCGCCGTCCCCCGGGGCGGGCGTCGGCGCGGCGGCGGCAGGCTCGCTGTTCGCCGCGCACCCGGTGCACTCGGAGGCGGTGGCCGGCGTCGTGGGTCGCGCCGACCTCGCGGCGTGCGTCTTCTACCTGGCCGCCTTCCTCTGCTACGTCGCGCACGTGCGCATGCGCGACAGCTGCGGTCACCAGATCCTGCTGCGAGGCTACCGGCGTCGTCGTAGCAGGATCAAGGACCGCCTGGCCGCGCTACTCGACGGTTTCCTCCTCGAGGAGGACGGCGGCGGTGTGGGCCAGTGGGGCGCGATGGCCGGGTGCGTGGGCGCTGCTTCGTGTGCGGTCTTCGCCAAGGAGACGGGCGTCACGGTGCTCGGCGTCTGCGCCTGCTACGACCTGCTGCTGCACTGCGGCCGCTGGAAGGGCCGGGCCGCCAAGGAGCTGCTGGGCAAGGTAACGCGCGCCGCCAGTACGCACACGACCCTTTCTGAACCTCAGTTGCGGACCCAAAGTCATCGCGCGCAGACAGTACCTTTACTGTCGCGAATAACTCCGCACCCTCCGCTGTAATGCGCAGACAATCTTCAGAATGTAAATATAAGCCTTTGCAACTCCTTTGTTTGACTAACATTGTACTCTCATAGAAAACTAATCATTTTACACATATCAACTTCAGCAAAAAATTTATGTACCGTCAACTGGGGTTACTTGGGACTGAAGGAAAACTTGGGACATTATTTCAGGGATTTTTATTTCGTATATTGCAGCCCTGAATGAAGAAATAATGCTAACTATTCAAGTAAGATATATCCGACAATGGTTCGTTGTGTTTCTCGTTACTCTTTCGACTGATACGTGTAAAATAAAGAAAAAGTGTCCCAAGTTTTCCAGCAGTCCGAAGTAACCCCAGCTGACGGTACTTAATTGCAAAATATATACATTAATTAAAAATTAGATAATAACAAAAACAACACCGTATGAAATTATTGCAGCAATTATTTTGAACAGAATATTTTTTTACGTTGAATTTTGAACGACAAATAAAATAAATTATGTTTAAAACAGGGTATTTTGCTTTCTTTAAATACAGTCTAACTATAATTTTATTTTCATTTCTCATAATAAACTGTTCTCGCATGTTGTACACAGAACTTTAGCAAATATTATTTTTGCTCAATAAAGAAACACTACAGGGGAAAGTTTGTATACATCAGTTTCGAATCCTACAAATTCACTTTGTACAACACTTTCAAATCTTTAATAATGAAGTAAGATTTTATGCTAAGTCAAACAAAGAGTTTATTTACCTACGTTGAGACAAGGGTAAATAGAGAACAGTATCAAACAACGTCATTTCTTTCTCCTAATCAGGCGTGTTTCGTCATATTTTCAAGCGAGTTAAGTGTCAGCTTTGATTTCATACTAAGTCATTTTGTGCGTTATACCGAATTTGATATGTTTCTCATGCAAACTTTATTTCTAACTGATTTTTTTTTTATTTGTTTTCCTTGCATATAAAGTGACAGCATCAAATATTGGTCCAACTGAGGTTCAGAAGAGGTTACATTTTAGATTAAATGTGTATAACCTTTTTTTTTTTACAACTTATCTGCTCATTTTCCACGTAAATGTATTTAGATCATTATCGTTATACCACCTAAATTAACTATTGCGAGCACTCAGAGTTTTCGATAACTCCAAATTTTTCCATGGATTGAAGAAAACCCGAGATTTATCTCAGGATTTAAAAGTAATATCTATGACTGTCTGCCGACAGTACTTACAATGTAATCTGCTGGACTGCCAACTGCCAAAAAATTACAACCAATCAGACGATGCTTTCGTAAATACGTGATGAAAACTGTTGTGTTAAACGAGATATTCGAAACTCCCAATTGCGAAGTAAGGAATGGAATGTTTATATATAGGTCGTTCGGGATAAAGTGAGCACTAAAAATTTAACCTTTGAAAAATATTACTAGCCGTTGCTGCATATAATTCAACATTAACTATAGTTGCCTTACTGCTTGTGTGGTTGGCACCGAAATTACGCAGTATAGTTCCGTGTATTTTCTCATTTAAATACAACAGTGCTGGAACAAAATCAACCAAAACCTTTATATATATATATACATGTAATCTATGTAATTAAGAAACTAAGAAACTATTTTTGACAAACTATAGTTTCCTACCAACTGCACATTTATCTTACACTCGCTAACATCATATGACGTGTTCAGAAAGGTTAGACATTTCCAGTCCTTAGTCGTTACGCGCGGAAAGATACGAATTGGTTGAAAATAGAACTTTAGTAGGGCTTCTTTGAGTGCTGACTTTATCCCGAACTGCCGGCAATAGCCTATATTCAAACATGACTGATGAAAAATGCTATAGTATATATTAGTAGAAGTACTTGATTAAATTTTTTTCAAAACATAAAATGAAATGTAAATGAAAGGTTTTAATACAAACTTTTTGACACTCCAAATTAAAAATATGCAATAAAAATTATACTAACGCTAATATTAAAAGTGATGAATTACGATATTATTAGTCCATAGCATTAAAAAAATTTTAAATTTAAAAATCGTACGAAATAAATGGTAAAAATCCATAGTTTTATATTTTGATTAAATATAATTAGTTTAGTTTATGTTCCTTGGAAATACATCTTACTCTTGCAAAAAATAGTTCAGTCTTCTCATAATGGCATTTCAAAATGCAACTTAGCGTGTTTTTACTTCAGACATCTACGAAAATTAATAACGACAATGAAACTAAATAATTCTCAGTGAAATTAAATGACACGGTTACAGCAATATTGTTACGGTATCGCAATCCCGCGGCGTCGGTGGCGTCGCAGGACGGCAGTAAGTGGGTGCTGGGTAATCAACAAGTCACCAAAAAGTGGCGGATTGCGGCAACAGTGGTATCCCAGGAATCCGATGACTCGAGGAGTTAAGTGGGTCTTAACACTTACCCAACACCTTACAAACTCCTGGATTCAGCACGGATTGCTCCGCCTCTGGGCATAGCTGGGAGCCAATCAGAGGGGAGGATTTTGACGGCCTGGTGGGGGTGCGAAGAATGGTATAGACATCGAGCTAGCTACCGGGGGGAGTTGGAGTTGGAGAAGAGAGTCGACGAGAGAGTCTTCTGCTCGGCGGCGACCGCACCTGGGGACTCTGGGTTCGAGTCTGGGTGCGACCTCTGGCTAGAGAACTAGCTCCAACGGCGGCACGAGCGGTGAGTTCCTGTTGGTTTAGGGAAGGAGAGCGATCCCTTACCTATCTCCGGTCTCGCCTTACCCTAGCACTTCCACTCGCCTCTATTTCTATATTGCTATTATTCCTTGTTCTCTATTCTAATAAACTCTTGTTACATTCCATCTCTGGCTTATTTATCTTCCCCTTCCCCGACTAAACTTTGTAACAATATGTACACAAAACCCAGGGCAATTTTTTGTGCTTTAACAAATTACTGAAATGTGAAATTTTTTGTTACTTTAAAATAATTTTAAAAAAACTATCTTGTAGTGAGTTTTGTATGCTTCAAGCTGTAGCAGGTGACATGTATTTTCACTGTGAAGTACTTAGATGCATTACGTTAGTTACTTTTTCGGGAGAGTATGAAGTAAAAACATACAAATTTCAACATCTAAATACCATTATAAGAAGACTGGCTGAGCTGAAGTTTTTATTGCAAGAGAAAACGGTCTCACAAGTAATGTCTACAGAACTAACACAACTTCATACAAGTATAAAATTAGGATTTTTCTCTTCTTGAATGGCTTCAAGGTTAAGTGCTAAACTGTTTGGAATCATTTTAAAAAATAAAAATATTTCTTATTTGTTGGGCACCCCCTTGAACTCCTGCCCTGTTTTGTCCATTCCTTTCATCCATATACATATAGATTTGTTTTGCCGTAAACCTTCGCAGGTGCATTCACAACTCACCAAAGTTTCACCTTAATCGGATGAACGGTATAGGAACGCATGCGTAACGCTCGTAGATATCATCGTCACACATAAAGAGATTCTGTAAGTGGGGCTGAATTTTGACGTGAGGGGTGACTTCGGGACATAACAAAAAATTATTTTTCTCATATATATATATATATATATATATATATATATACACACACACTCTGAATACGGACATTAACTTGCGATAAATTCCGAATAATAAATATCCACATGACATTTAACTAATATTTACTCTCAGTTGACAACAATATAAAATAAATATACTACTACGGTGTCCCAAAGTCACGCCCGTTTACGTTACATTTAAAAAATGGTTGCTGGACTTTACATTGTACGTTGCATTCGACTGCCAAATACGTGACATAGAAGTAATGCAATGAAATGTGTTCGGAATCGAATGGTGTTAAGTAACACGGCTGTGCTCTAGGGGGCAACCAAGCTTCGGGTACACGTCGTTTGCCCTAAAGGCGTTTGCCTTAAAGTGTAGGGCAAATGCCTTCAGGGCAAACGACTTTAGGGCAAATTACTTTAGGGCGAACGAATTTAGGGTAAACGCCTTTAGGGCAAACGACGCGCTCCCCAAGCTTCGACCTAGCCAACCAGGGGCGTAGTCAGGATTTTTCTACGGGGCCGGGGGGTGGGGGGGGGGAAGGTTATACCAACTTGAGAATTTCCACAACATAATAATAAAGGGACATCGGTCACACGTCATGAAGCGTGAGGTCCGCCGGTTTTATATGTAAAATTACGCAATTTAAGCAGTTTTTTTTTATCTAAACTGCACATATAACGCTATTTTTATTATTTTCAAGCAGCTTAATTTAATTTGGGGGGGGGGGTTACATCCCAATATCCCCCCTGCCACCTGGCTGTGCCCCTGTCGTCAACCATCAAGGTGGTAAGATAAAAGGTGTCTCTCCTAGCGTGTAACACAAGACGCTGAACCTTCACCCCTCCCCCTGCGACCTAGCTCGACCTCTGACCCGGGACTTTTTCTCCTCCGCCCCTAGATGCGCGCCGGCGTTCTCTCGTTTCACTTGATTGCCACGAGGAGGACGGGCTTAGCGGCGGCTTCAAAGGGAGTCGAGTGTACGAGTGGTGCTCCGGTTTAATGAAGAGAAACATGAGCCAGGCTTCACCCCCTTAGAGAGTAGGAGGTGGGGGAGAGGGAGGGTTGTTTGTGCAGTAATGACCGTGCGGGTCTTCTGAGTCAACCTACACCGCCGCAGGCATGCCTGGGCTTCTCCTGTGCCAATACCTGTCCTCTCACGAGGCCACTTCTATCATTTTCTCCAGCTCTTCTCATGTCCCACCTCGCTAGGTTTTCCAGGAATAAAAACTCGTAATAATCACACCATGCGGATCCCAGGCTCAAGTGGAGACAAAAATGTTAGTGGCCAAATGTTATACGAGGACATTTTCACGTATACAATATGGCAACTTAGCGCATTAACACGTCTCCTCTTGCGCCTTACAGATATCTTACTACCACTGTTCTGACCTACATATTACGAGTGCAGGATTTAAATCCGAACAGTCCAAACATGGCTTAATAGTTTACTTGACGTAACATACGTGAAATATTCTCTGTAAAAAATTGGTTGTTAATTTTCCACACGTGCGTATAGGACGTATGGTAGAATCGTTACCCAGATATCCATTGCAGCACTCCTAAACTTTTTTTATAAAACAATCGAATATATACTGAAGTTGTATTGTAACAAGTGTAAAAGTTTGCATATTTACAATGCGGAAGCATGGCAACTGTCCCATTCTGCCTTTAGGTTAATTAGGTCCTTTATATTTTGGAAAGTTTTTGTACTGTGTTGCCTGGATGAGGAACGCAAGAGGGACTTTCTCCTTGCAGTTTTGCCACACTGTGCACGTGAAATGTCGTAGTACAACATTATATCGCTTAAATGTCCGTCTTCAATTCTTCAAATTAACCCAGGATTCGTTTGGTGTGCTTATGCGTAATTTTTCTACGCATAATGTATAGTACAGTACATATTATAGACAAATCGCTGCTATAGAACCATGTTGTTCGAACTCTTCTTCTTTTTTAACATTTGTGGCTAATCTATAAACTAACACCATTCATTTTACATTACAGTACAAAGGAAATAGAAACATTCAACTCAGAAGGTACAAAACCAGCATCTTATACTTGTTGTTCTATCTCCATTATAAAGGTATACATTTGCTGTTATTTATTCTGTTAATTTAGCATTATAGTATTTTAAACTTTGTAAACAGGGATCCAATATGATATTACGTAATCACTGTTTATAGCGTGCATTAATATTTTAACTGCGAAATAAAACACACGTTCCGCAAACTTGTAATGGTTGTCCTATAAAATTTTTAAATAAGGAGTTAGAACAACACGGTTCTATAGCAGCGAAATATATACTGAATTCAAGACATTACAAAAAATAAAGAAAGAAGGTTAGGTAAGATAAAGCATTCACAGTTTTGTTAGGTTACGTCTCCTGAACCTCGCCGTAAAAGTCCCACAATATTCCCCGTCGGGTTTTCCGCCATTTTGTAAAATGAATCTCCTATACTGGAATTATGCTGATATTTGAAACATATTTACATAGCACTAAAGCTATTTGACATTTTGAATCGTACATTTTTTTTGCTCGCACAACCTATCAACACGTTAGGATTTCAGTTTTTATGATTGTGCTGGCAAATATGAAAACAGTTGTGTCTCTCACCAGTTGACATTCAAACCGGAAGGTGGCGTTACGGTTCAATTTACGAAAAGCATCGTTTGTCGTCTGCACAAACTTGTTTTCTCTCCGAGCCATTATTGTGTTTTTTTTCTGCTTTTGTAACTATTTCGATTATTTGTGATTGTTTTGTTGCCTTGTTTCGTGCATGTAGAGCTCACTTCTACAGAACTTGTAAAATCCCGCCTGTATTCTGTATTCCCTATTCTTCCTTTTCCTTTTTTGCGTGACAGATTTAACAGGAAAAAAAATTTATTATTTTTTTTAGGTTAAATATATTTTCGTGTCTCGTCGTTGCAATTGACCAAATTCCTCTGTAATTAAATTTTGTTGTTTTAACCTTAACACAAACATGTTTATTGCCAACACTTGCGTATGTCCGCAAACCCATGCCTACCTAACAACTTCTGTAGCAACATTTTCGAGATTTTTATATCTGTTAAAGAGAGTTTTATTTTTGCTTATATAAAATAAAAAAAAACCGCTCACATAAAACAATCACAAAACCACAGTCTTAGAAATACAAGTCTGGACACTAGCCTACATACCATAGCTATTGAGTTGACCCCTTTGTCGTTGAAAGCGCCACTAGTAATGAAGTGTTGATTAAACATTGCAACATACCATCAAACTACTAGTGCTCCAAGTGGTTGCGACACGAACTTGATTTTCGTAGTTCCAGTTAACACTTTGTTAAAACAACACCAGAGTGCTAGTGGCGCCTATAAGTCATATGAGAGTCAGTTTTCAACTCCAAGTGTCCTTACTTGTTTTTCTATGGCCGTGCAAAAACTTAAGCTAACATTTTTGTCTTTTTACTCTGCATTTGTTGTGCTCTTTGTCTACGGTTGTGCTCAAAGGTGTTAGAAGGGTCCAGATGGAGCATGTCGCCGGGAATTGTAACCAAACAAATGCTTGACGTGGCTGGTATCAATATGGTCGACTAATTAAAAATTGAGGAAATTTTAGTTAGGAGGTGTGTAAACAGGGCTAAAATATAGAGTTTTCAACCTAAAACATTAATTAAAGAGCATAATACATAAATTTACAATAAAAAATACCTGTCTGATGTGTACTTTTGAGGTTAAAGCAGTATGGCGGCTGGCAAATTTGGTGGCTACCTCTCTCCCCTCTTGGCTTCACTCCCCTCGTCTTCATTCAGACCTTACGCTACCCCCGTGGTTGTGCTCGTTACCTTTGTCCACTATTGTCGCTTTGTTGGTCCCAATCTGGTAATGTTACCTTTTAATTGTTTTATGTACCAACTACACGCCTATATCGTAATTGTTTGTATGTTTGCTGTCTACAGCTGGTCAGCCTTCCGTGGTTTGTTTGTTCGTTATTCTTGTGGCTAATTTTCTCGTGGGCAGTCCATTTATGTAACTGTATTTTCTGCGACTAAACGTTTGCAAGAAATTACATTTAACTAAAAAAAAAAAACACTTCAGTTTGTTTAACTAATTTTCTAAAACACATAATAGCCTACTTCTCTTTGTCGTATTCGTCACTATTCTGAAAGTGTAATACTCGGGATTGAAAGATGGACAATTATTAAGAGTAGGTACTCATCATGTACAGGCAAACTATTGATTTTACAGGTATAGTTTGTTTATTAATGAAAAAATGTTCTAAGAACGTTAGTAGTAGTCATACGAAAAAAAATTTCGTTACGTTACGTTATTTTAGGTTAGGTTAGGTAACCTAAACTGACAGAACCTAAAGTTCGGATAGGTAAGAATAGGGGTATATGTATGTGTATATATATATATATATATATATATATATATATATATATGCATATATATATATATACATACATATATACTGTATCCATATCACAATACAAATATATGGTGTTTTATTAAAAAATTAACATTAATGTTTCCAAGAAAACATAGTTGTAATAAACTGCTGTAAAAACCAAGCAGTTAAAAACACCTAAATCAATCTTCACAAGTGTTCCATTTTCAACACGACAGAGATTTCTCCTGCTTCTTCTTCTTCTTCTTCTCTGGGGTTTCTTCAGTAAATAAAGAGTGATAACAATATCATGCACTGAAAAATTTTGTTTTGTACTTTTGAAAAGAAAATCTTTAGTAACCCAACTGTCAAAGAAGTTCCTTGTAAAACTCCAATGGTTGTCCTTGTAATAAAATACAAAGTATGGGTTTGTATAATTGCAAGGAATAGCCTTGTAGTTGTACTTTCAATATGGAAGAAAATATATTTAAATGTTCATTGCAAATATAGGATATTTACATGAAATTATTTTGAAAAAAATATTGGAGATGCTAAGTTTTCGAACCACACTCTCCTTGCGCTTCCACACAGTTTAGCCCTAGACCACAGTGACTTCCATGCTGCTTAATCTTTACTTGTTTGTATACATTCAATGTACAATTCAGTATTTTTTTTGTTTTAAAGCACACAATTAGTATAAACATTCACTTTGTTCCAGAACAATGTTTTCCAGAGGTTATGATCTTTGCATAATTAATTTCCGGCGAACCTACGATTTTGGTAAACTACCCATGTTTTCTAAGTTATTTTTTCAAACGAAATTCTTTTAACTTTGTAAACTAATAATTTTGCAAGGACAATTTTTTTAACATTTATAGAAGTTTGCACAACTACAAAGAAGTGCTTTGTCATATTTTACAAAAATATTTACAAGGCAGGACTGTCGGTATAAAGGTACAAATAATTATTTTGTACTATTACGAAGTTTACGTTTGTAACTTTATAAACTAATGATTTCCCCACGAAAATCTTTGTAAGTTTTACACATTTTTTTTTAGTGTGTGTTAACGGTTTGTGTGTTTTCTCGGCGGAAAAAAAAAACGTTACGTGTCGAATCGCCGTGAGTCTCTAGCACAATGCAATGTCATGAAATATACCAAGACCGGCCTACAATTTAGCTGATTTATAATAATATTTTGGGGAAACCTAAGCAGTATATTTGTGTATAAAAGAACAAGAGTCTGTGATCTAATACTAGGTATGTAATAATTACAGTGATGATATTATTATAGTGAAATGAATCGACCAAACGTCAAACAAAACGTTATAATTCAATCACATAGTTATAAAAGTCGTATATGCATTTGTTGCGCAATCGAAGAGTATGTAAACGCGTAAAATTTTCGTTATTGTGATTATGAAATTCGGAGCCGTGTATCATATATTTTACATGAACAATATTGCATTGGCGTACGTTGATGATGCTTTATTATGCCGTTTTCCAATTTAAATGTTGAGTGCTCTGGAACTTTTACGTAGCTAACCCCATTTCGTATTTATTCTAAGGTTATTTCAAGTTAAGTTATAACCATGCAATTAGTATCACAAATTATATTATACCGTTCTGATCTAAACGTGTAGGCCATTAAGGTTGTGTTTCCACACTAACGTAAATAGTATAATTATATTATTTCATCGGAATGTCAATAGATGGTAATTTAATAATTTGTGATTCGTATGTTTGATTGGAAATACACTCGATCGTTTCTTATTACAGCATATTAAATTATTAGTTATATTTAATGTAGGCCTACATCTTGCATTGCAGTTTAAAAAAAAGCTACATTTAAAGTTTTCAGACAAAAAGTACCACGATTTAACTAAGTTCCAAAATAAGTCTTACTATTTTAACTAAATAGGAGTGCACTTAACCTTTAAAGTTTTGCTGGCATAGTTCTCAGTTGTCTACTTTATTATGATGGTATTTTGTATACTTTTTTGTTTATGTTACAGGTTTCCGAATAATTTTGTCTAAATTTTTTTTGTGCTTGTTTATGTAGACACACTCATAAAATTAATTTTGGATGCTATTGTATCCACATGACAAAATAAATATACGTTAGTCTCGTTTTGCTAAAACAGCGGTTAATTAAAATCAACACCTCATTAATCCTTGCAAATTGAAACTTCAGTTCCGCTCTAAAAGTGTTCTCAGTCACATAACTGACAATCATTGAGTATAATTTAAATACAAACGTTTCATAATTTACAATATTTAATTAGGAGCATGTTTGTTACGTTGCAATGAAAATGTAAACTATTAAACAAACTTTCATTTAGAAGTCTAAAATGGTAGCAGACCCTGTAGAATGCACTTAACGTGTCACTCGAATCACACCTATGTTTTGTTTGAAACAGAAAAACAGTAAATATGTAAACACTTACATTATTATCAACAAATACGGTTCGGGGTAAAGAATTCGCTAACTAATGCGCCAACACCTAACAATTTATTTAAATTTTACTTATAATAATGTTACTCTGTTCTGTGCAATATCGATTAGAATATAACAGTGTCAATATTTGTTGTCTTGTTATTTAATACTTAACACATTCATTCATATATAAAGATAAAACAATTGCTGTTAGTGTGGGATTTTCATTTTAGGGATTCTTTTTCGTTGCATTTTACTTGCCATGTAAGTTGAATGTTATTTGTATTAAATTTTTAGTTCATGGGAGATTGTAGTATATAAATAAATATAAATAAACTAATTCGCATAAGGCCTTTAAATCTGAGTATTTAATTACGAATTGCGTGACGGCATCACACTGGAGAGGTCTGATACGCAGTGGAATGGCCAGCTGGAATATGACATTCCATGATCCGCACAAAGGAATCTCATGCTCGAACAGTGAGATACAGTCGTTGTCCTCGACGGCTGAAGGTGGTGTCGGAGTTGGGGTAGGAGATGCCTCCGACATGCCTACGACATGCCAAGCCTTGCCCCTGGAAGGTCGACGGTCGATATGCAATGCGCTGCTCGCGATCCTTGGCTGAGCGGACAGACACTGGCGCATTCCGGAATGAATCCCGTATTGTTACCGGCATGTGCTGAGGTATATAGGAAGGTACGAGGGTCTGCCACTTGAACTTGAAAGAGGCAGCTGCAATATCGCGACCAGACCGTGGCGACACAACCTCTAAAGCGGCTCGGGAATGGCCGTCAATGGCTTGTCGCTCTTGACGACGCAAGGCTTCTTTAACACTGTTGCCTGGTTTGCCTGCTATAGTCTTTTGTTGTGCGGGTAGTATTTCGTGTAGCTGTTCACACTACACAGCGATAACCATTGCACTTCTCCACTACGTGAGCTATCAAGGAGGACACCGCCAGAGGTTTAGGAAGGGGGAAGATGAGAACCGAATAAGTATCAGTGTCGGTAAAATTCTGCCCCGCGGCTTCTCGTAAAAGAAAAGGCAGAAATAAAAATCTCAAGGACAAATGCCACCTTCACCCTACATCACAAACCATTTTCGTGCATCCTCAGGAGGATATCTTACTGCTTATCTCTTCGTTCGCCTTGACAGAGTCGGCGCGTGGCCCCCCTGTGGCCGATAGATGGTCATCTTCCCAGCGATGCTATGTTCGCTCTCCTATGCACTTTGCCCCTGCACCAAATATTTGTTATCAATACTAGCTTTTTTTGGGGGGGGGAGGGGTTCTGTTTAAGATGGATGTATATGCCACCACGGACTTTTTTTGTGTACAAAATTCCATTCTTCTTGCTGTTAAAATCTTTTGTACAAAAATGTAACCTGATTTCTGAAATATTTTGAATGTTTAACAACATGATGAAAAAAGTAAAAAAACAAATTAATGTATATATATATATATATATATATATATATATATATATATATATATATATATTACTCTGCACAGTGATTTACAATAACGTATCTCACAAATTGGTTTTGTTTGAAGAATTTATCTTAAAAACTGACTTCACCAAATGCAATTTCATTAGCATGGGTTTTCACAGTTGTCAAACCAGGCAACACTCTTAAGGGTTTTTTTTTTTAGATTTAATTACAAAATAGTTTCAAATTTTACTCCATATGCTTTAAAAATTACTAGTATCAAGGTTTTTAATAACAATAAGAAATAATCGCAGTAATCTGAATAATTTTCTTTTTGTAGTTGCCGTGATTAAATATTTTCATTGAGCTAAATTGAAAAAAAATGAATTTGTACATTTTTACAATACATACTCTGCAACTTAAAATATGTTTGCACCTTAGTTTTTTAAAATACGTTAATTTAACTTGCAATGTAGGTTTTTACGGGTTAAATCTTGCAACGTAATTTTAAAGCAGTTATCTCCGGTAAAAAAAACCTATTTTAAATACAAGCTTTTATTTTAATACTCTAAACTGAAAAAAAATTAAAATTAAATTAAATCCATTAATTTATTACATTACACAATTTATATAATATAAAAGCTTGTCGCTAGATTTACATGTGTAGATAAACAATAATTTAATATGTAACTTGATCTTGGCATAAGTAATTCTAAGAAAAAAGAATATTATTTACAAAAATAAGAAAATCTTGCGACAAGCTTTTGTATCATATAAATTTTGTAATGTAGTAAATGTATCAATTTAAATTAGTTAAAATCGTATTTTCTTATTTTTGGAACACTTGAAGAAAAGTGGGTTTTAAAATGTTTTTTTTTACTATTATTTTGTTTAAAGCACTGAAACGGGACGGCGATATGTATACTCTTAACACGTGCGTAATTCATAGGCAAACACATTGGAAAAACGTTTAGTAAATACATATGAAAAAAAATTATGTTCGTACCACACTACAGCACAGCTCATGCGCACTGAATTAAATGTACACTCTTATACAACTTTTAAAACAAATGACATGCACAAATCTCCTTAAACAAAATATTCTTGACATACGGCCACATGATTGGAAAACCAATAATAATACGAGACAACAGTAAAAGAAATGAGCCGAGTTGGGTGTAGATAACAGACACATAATTATTATTATTGGTATCAATTTTGTTATTTTTTATTACGTAGTAATACTGTGGCACATGTCCAAAGTATTTTTTTAATTATTCATTCTCACTAAAAAAAACTTTCATATACATTACTGCATTAAAAAATATTTTATTGCATGCATGGAAGTATTTTAATACTGTAAAAAAATGTAAAGAAGTCCTCGCCAGGTACAATAGAAAAGAGAAGTTGTATGTATAATAGTAATAGCACACATGCAAGCGTTAAAATTATTCTACCATTAGCGCCAAGCATTAAAGTGGCGTGCAGTATCTCTGTAGAATAATTTATTTTCTGTAATTTAATTCGTGAAAAAAATGGTTCAAAATCAAAGGAATGCTTTATTTCTTTGTATAACGATTAACATTGCTGTTTTTATATATACAGGATTTTGAAACAACTGTTTTCTTTACGGCAGGGATTGTGACGACTGCGCTTTCCACTTTATCACGTTGTACATAAGGCGTGACGAATCATGCGTCATGTTACGATCCTCGACTTAAGCCGTAAGCACACCTAGTAAATTGTCGGCAAATCGTTGGCCAATGTGAGATTAGAAATCTTTGAAACTAAAAGTTTTAAGGTTCTTATCTAGGTAGGTTGTATTGGTATTTGTGAGGCACAAAACCGGTGGAGCGTTAAGAGTGACGTCGGTCGGCGTATGTAATGCATTATCACCGCTACACGAAAAAAAAAAAAAAAAAAAAAAAAAACATCAGCAACTGGTGCACAGACCTTTACTATTTTTAATGTTCCTGTGGTTCTTTGAGCGGTGACCGTTTTAATTTATTTGCGATACTTATGATTCAAATCCCAGCACTTATTTCTAAGATTGTGTTATTTGAATCCGGTTGGAATTTTCCTAGATACGACAGTTTAAAAAAAATTTTTTTTTAACCATTTTGAGAGGTTAGAAAATCATGTTTCCAATAAGCGATCATAATTTTCAAACTAATTGAATTATTGTTTGTAATGTGTTTTCTTATCATAGATATGTACTTACTTAATGCGCGTTGAGGTGTTTCTTCCAAATATGATTACGTGTAACTCGCTGCAATGCGTTTCAAGCGCAGGTCGATAGGAACATTAACAACAATACACATGCTTACGTGAAACGGGAAGTGTAACGTGATGAAGTTAAACGTAAAGTAATCGTAATCCCGGCCTGAAGTGGGCTTTAATTAGGCCTACTTGTTTCTAACATGCGTGTTGTATTTTTAATTTATAAAATCAAGGAAGCGTTGTATGAAATCTATGTTCTATACTGACGTACCCGAAAGTTTCGGTCACCAGTTTTTCGAATGAGGGGAAACATGGCGGCCGTTGTCAGTGTTAGGCGAATTTTTTTTTTTTTGGGGGGGGGGATGTATCAGTTTCCCCTGCTCTTTGAACCCCGTAGCTTCTCCTACGAAAGGCGTAATTTTATTTAATATCTCAGGGTTTGCCAGACGTCTGTGGACTCCTAAGTCAAAGAGTACAGAGATATTTACGTCAGTCAACCATACATACGTTCGTACTCAGCCAAACAACTATGTATTTGTTCCAACTAAACAAACTCAGTAACTGTTAAAATACACTAAGTCCAAATTTTAAGAAAGTCTGTTTTTAATTATAATGTGGATTTGTTTGATTTCTCGACTGACTGACGTTGAAAGGAACTTAATCCTTACCCTCTGTACACACAAAACAAATATACTTTATTTGTAAACTCTGTTAAATGATTTCACACACTTATTATTCGGGACATACAATCAGTTTTATTTTTATTGCCTGAAAAAAAGTATACAAAATATATAAAAAAAAGATTTGTTATCCTAACAGTATGTTAATGTAACTCAATTAAATCCTGTTGTTAAGGAAAACAAATATTTTAGGCCACCAAATGTTTGGTTGATTCAACTTTTAAATGCTTCTTTGTACACACCCAAACATGTATTCGTTGGTCCGTGTCAAACATGTTCCTATCTTATGCTAATGGTATGTGATGTCCTGTTCTCTGTTATCCTGTGCATATACCTATTTATTTTTATGACCTGCTAAATGTTAGTTATATTATATCCCACATTACTATACATGCTAGATTAGACCGAATTGTAATTTTGAAATGAAAATTATTTTTTTAAATTGGTTTTTATACGTGCACAGTGGGTTTGTAGTGAAATGAAGTATGCATCACTTCACTATGTTGACATAGCCAGGATTTATTTTAACGTACATCAGTTGCGTAGACGTGAAATATTTTCCGACTACAGTGAATTCAACACCGGAGTATTAGTAATTTAAAATATTTAATAAAATCTCAACGAGGACTGGATTCAAAGATAATTTTTTTTCCCCAGCCACACGAGGAATTCCATTTTAAATGCAGTCCTCGCTGTCACATCACAGTGAAGCCATTAAACAGACGTTTTCAGCGGAGTTTCGTTTCTAATTAAAAATCAAATGGTTTTCTCTTCTCCGCCATCATTCTTTTTGTCTCGTGTTCCACTTAGTTTCGGTCTGGGATAGTGCCGTTTTTTTATCCCTCTCATGCGATCGTTCAAACAGCCCGCTTCGGTTTTAGAAATACTCGTAAGCACTAAAGATGAAAAAAAAAAAAAAAATTAATAAATGAAACACATCTATACCGTTTCAACAAATGACGGAGTACTTTAGAATTGAAAAATGCAAAAAGAAAAGTGCTGCGGCTTTTGAACTTGTCTATGACATTGACAAGATATAGAAATATTTATACGTTTAACGAAGTTGTTTGAATATATGAGTCCAGTCTAAGTAACAGTTCACAAAAAGCTAGCAAGTTGAATAAAGTTATCAGAATCGGATTTAAAAAGTTAGAAGTCCTACATTAAAATTATAAGATCAAAACACGAGTATGCATTAGTAAATTACGTAGATGGACATGGAGTAAACTTCCATAAACCAAACACCAAAGGATTTCCTCTTTTTTAACAAAAATATTTACTGTAATGAAATAATATTTTTTTGTGTTAATCCGAGACACGGCCATAGAAGAACACATTTCGACACTCGCCTAGAAACTTGACCCCCTTGTTGTTTTGCTGTAGTTCACCAAGTTACCGATGATGCTGTATATTTTTGGCGCCGTAATCCGGGCGGTCGAGCTCAAACTCCGCCCACTTCCCTCGCACTAAGTCAAACAATTTATCAAAACGTTTTTTAAATCAATTTATGAAATACTCCCCTGACTCACAATTTTAAACCATGTCTACAGAAATCTTTATTTACTTTATAATGTTAACAATGGAAAAAAGTGGGCGGAGTTTGAGTCCGACCGCCCGGATTACAGCACCAAAAAGTACAACATCCTCGGTAACATGACGAACTACAGCCAAACAACAAGGAGGTCAAGCAAAATATATTGGTAGATAGGCGAGTGTCGAGACTTGTTCTTCTATGACCGTGCTCCGAGAACAAGAGGGGAAAATTAAAAATAAGGTGAGAGGATGTAGATGTTTTTATTAATTACTAAGCGTTTAAAAAATAGCTGCTGGAGTCATGAAATGTACGTTACCTGAGTACATTTCACTTGAAATTGGTTGTTATATTAAGACTCTAATCTAACCGAAAATATATTTGTTATTAGAACATATAGGTTTTTCTTGTTTACATTTAACGTATCTTATAGTTTTTGCTATTTCGGGCAAGTATCATAATTGATTTATTCGTAGTACATAACTTATTAAATCGACAATAATATCAAGGGGAAAATATTCGTCTTAATGCAACAGAATTGTGTAATGTCTTCCAAAGTAACCTAACATTAACTTAATAAAGAAGAAAACAATTTTGTATTCATAAATGTTTAGTTTGTCTTAAAGGGTATTGGTGCATGGGAAATATAAAAAAGAATCCAACTGCACAAGTTGCTTGATAGAGTCCACTAGGGTTACTTTCTTAGAATGACGTATCCTGGCGGAAAAAAATGTAGGTGAAACTGCTTTCACGAGGAATTTCACTCACTCTTTCGTTATATCCGCCACAGAATGTGTGTTTCATGTCACAAAATTTTCAGTGAGAAAGATATGATCACTAACTTATTATTATTAATTACATACAATAACACGGTTTTATTGATAACGTAAAGTTTCAAATGAAACCAAAAACATTGTAACACTTCAAGTTTTGTAGATGCCGTAATACCATACAGTCAAGGGAACTTAATTCAGACATATGAAGTTATAAATATTTAAAAATTATTTAAAAAGTTATTTATGCAACGTAAATTATGCTCCTAAATTAGGTATGCTCTGTATCACAACTTTAAAATAAACAATTTAACTAAAAATCTCAAACCCGAATTCCCTTAATCAGTCACCCACTCCGGCTACTTATTACGTTCAGAAGCAGCTTACTACCTTGACTTTCTATACAACTTTCCAGATTTTATCCCTGATTTTGTTATACAACCAATTGTATCGCATATCGCATTGTTAAATTTTGATATCTTACAGTCTATTCTTTAAATTGTTTCTTAGAGTCTATCAATTTAAATTTGGCACGCGTCGTCCTGTCAAAACCCCATTCGTTAACACGTAACTTGAATTATAATATATATATATATAGGCTATATATATAATTTTAACCAAGTGGCGATATTTGTTACACCCTACACATTATAAACTAAATTAAAAATATATAGACATATATCGTTTTCGAAATTCCAAGCATTATATAATTTTACGACCAATTATTTTTAGCGTCATAGCAACATGCAGTGTAAGGGATAACAAAAATTTGGGTAATTATGTATTACAGACATTACGAAGAAGGTAAGTATCATAGGGTAGGTCTCAAGTAGGACTACTAAAATAATTTGGCACATAATATATTACACCAAAGTGCCCATAGTATCATTCTCCACGTGGGGTTAATATACGTCAGACGTGCTGTTGATACCGCTTGTTATTTTAATGAAGATGCCTAAGTTTTCTTATGATTAGAAAATAAAATAAATTTGACAATTAAAGGAGTGTAAAGGTTTGGCTGTGCTTCTCCCCCGACTTACTTTCTTCACTTCCGTGCGTCCATCCACGTATTCATACGCAGTACGACGGCATGTGACGTGTCTTGTTAAACTACCCTCCTCTTCCTTGCCACACCAAAAACTCGCCCTACCCTTTCCACACCCCTCTCAATATCCGCAGCCACAGCACCAGTATTTCACCCCCGGGCGGCAGGAAGCAGAAAAACGCACCCCCTCCCCTCCAACCCCTAAGCGGGGACTATTAGATTTGCCTTCTGAGGTGGCAAGACGACCAAACCACCCCCTCTTCCCCCAGACCATCTCACAAATGTTCGCATGTATATACGTGTGCAGGCAATATCCGCATCCGATAACATAAATATTCAACAGCCACCACCTACTAGAGGGGTGGGAGGTGAGGACGCGAGGGGTAGCGTGAAAACCGCCACCAACCTCGCAGGCAATATCCTTTACCCGTCGACTCCGACACTCTGTAGGTAGCCCGTCACACCCGCTATTGATATGAAGCTTGGGGGTGCGGTCAGTATATATAGATACGAGGGGTTGGTAAAGGCAAGCTCTGCGGGGAAGGTATAAAAAAAGCAAGCGTCTAATTCACAAGATTGCGCGCTGCGGTGCGGGAGGGGGTGTTGGGATGGTGTGCCGGCGATAACAGGGTTTGGCAGTAGCCTTTGTGAGAACCCCCAGAGGGCTTCCACGGACCGAGGGGGGGAAAAAGATGGCGGTTAAACCACCGTGCGGTTTACCGTCCACCTCACCCTCATTTATATATTTTTTGTTCAGCTCCTCGTGGTGGAAGCTGTCAAGCACCACACCCATACACAGTCCCTTTGCAACGTTACATACTCTTTGATGTTTATCGCTTGTTTATTAAGACAGGCGGGGGAGCCTCGCCTGGGAAATCTGGTCACCACGAAGCAGCTTCTTCTCGTACGATATTCGCCTTCCCTGGGAACCACGGTAGAACAGATTACCATTTTCATAGTCACGGAAATAATTTCAATGTAATATGTAGGCGTTATATATATATATATATATATATATATATATATATATATATATATATATATATACACACACATACACACACACACCAACACACACCCTATGGTGTAATACACACGTAAAGTATTTTTCACAAAAACGATTAACTGCTTTTACATATAAAATACAGCGCTCGGTTTTTTGGAACTTGAATTTTACTTCGAAAATTGAGTGAAAAATGTATAATAATTGTAATGGAACTTTAATTTAAAACACGATTAATATGAATGGAAAAACACCTTGTTATAAAAGTGACTTAAACGGCCATCATTCTCAGTAAAATCTTTCTGTCGTGCTCTTTCTTTTCTACAAATGTTGATTTAATTTAATGTGTTTTAATTACTTTGTATGTTTATGTATATCGTTTTAAATATAAACAACACGACTAGTTGTAGACTAAAATAATATATATTTTTTAAATTTTTTGCTTATTTAACGATTTCGCTGAATGGGGAAATTTTTGCGTTGCAATTAAACAAACTTAATTTTAAAAAATTCTTCATTTAATTTGTGTGGCACTGCCAAAATTATTCCTCTGCTATTTAAAAAAAAATTGTGTACTACTTATTTTGTTTATTTTTAATGTACCGTAAGTAAAACTTTTTAAAATTTACTTACACGTGTACTAATTTTCTAAAATTGCAGTGAAGCTTTGCAAGTATTATAAACGGGATGTCGCGGTGAAAATATATGTGCTTGTTTTTGAAAGGACACGTGATGAATTACCGGCTCGAAATTCTTGATTTTTGTTTTACAGTGTTTTCCAAAATTGCGTCACAATTTCTTTGCCTCTCTTTTCTATAATTTACAACGTCTCTTGTTTATGTATTATGTTGTTTCGGGACACATAAAACATACAATTAAAATTATTGCCAAGAAATGGTACTTATATTAAAAAATATAATAGTAAGTAAGTAGCATTTTAACAATAATATTGTGGAAACACTCACAAATATAGCGTAGAAATACGAAAATATAATATTTACTGAATGTCTTTGTTCCTAAAAACAGGATTATTACTTTTTTCTTTTAAAGAATTTTATCATCTCGAGATGAAATCGGATTTTAAATTTAAGTTTGAAGAAACTGTGAATTTCTACATAAATGTCACGCAAACGAATGAAATGTAAAGTTGATTGAGTTGAGTATGTCTTAATTGAATTTACTGAAAACAGAAAAGTCTAAACCGATGTGAAAGTTTCTAGAAAGTAGATCCTAAAATCATGACGAAAGGAATTTTTTTGTGTTATATTTATGTATTATGAATGAAATATAAAGTTAAAGTTGATGTCTTACAAAAATTAATACGTAACTGCTGAAAAATAATTCTGGATATATGGATCATGAAACCATTCTGGTATCCTCCCGAGTGCGAGTTTAGTGTATTAACAGTAAGACTTATTAAACTATTCTTTTTTCAGTTTAAAAATATTATTAAAGAAACAAATAGCAATGTTCATAATTACAACACTAGACAGGCTAGTGAATTACACGTTGTATCACACAGAACCCAAAAATACTCATTAAGTCCGGATTATGCTGGTACTACACTAATAAATAAATTACCAACAAGTTTAAAAAATCTGATTAACAGCAAAAAATTTAAAAAGAACCTGAAGGATTATTTGATAAAAAGAAACTTTCTACTCGATAAATGAGTATTTAAACAAATGCAATTATATAATTGAAACATATTGTTAGGTTTGTATTTGTTTTAATTGTATGTTATATGTAATCCTGACTTCATAATTGTATGTGTTTTGTGGTTATTGTAATATGACTTAGTTTGTCTGTTTTTAGGTGTAATTCTTAATGAAAATATTTCGCTCTCTGGACAAATCACTCTCAATATGTATTGAGGTATATGTGATGCTTGTAAATAAATAAATAAAACTAAGACTTGGACACTGTCCAAACGGTTAGAGGGGGAGAGAGATTTTGGTCAGCTCTTAACATCGATATGAGTATGGAGCAGCGCCGGAATGAATGGGTGCGATACCCGAGAAGCCCCGTCGACCAGCGGCACGGTACGGTTCCCACATGCGAAAATCCGGGGACCGACCTCGCAGGGAATCGAACCCGGATCGCCTTGGTGGCAGGCGAGAGGTCTGACCTATTTTTTTTTATAAAAAATGTTTGGTACAATGGCAAGGCTGACGCCTCGCCACTGCACCAAACATCCCCCCCCTTTATGTTGGGTAATGAATGCATTCCCCAGTAACTGTGTATTGTGTAGTTGTCGTTGTAATTGTAAGTTGTCTTTGGCACACAGACAAGACGAACACAAACACCCAGTCCTGAACCCGAGGAAGTGGTTGTAAATGTCATCCCCCCCAGCCGGGAATCGAACCCGGGACCCTTGCCTCAGCAGCCAGGAGCGCTAACCACTGAGCCAAGTGGCAGGACCTATCGCCCACCGCAACCCCAGAAACGGTTAGAAACAAGAGAGTGTTATACGTCACGAATGCTAGTACAAATCTTCTCATAGAATACAATGTACATGACGAATCTCAAAGATATAGCTATTGCATTTGCACAACAAACTATTAATGCATACGTAAGCATTTCAAGAGTGCATAGTTAAAAAATTTTTTCTTTTGTACAAAGAATAAATTCCTTCTACAAAGACTTATTATTTAAAATAAAATAATCTCAATTTTACTGACAAATCGATAACTCAACATAAAAATTAATTCTGATTTAATTAAGTATTGAAGGAATTTTACCATAGGTGTTTCTGTCTTTATCTTAGTCAGCATTCGATAGTCTTACACGTCAAAAAAACAGCTGAAATTTTTATTTTTAAGGTATTACCTGATCTTCACCATCTGAAAATTTATTATTTATTCTGCGTCTTTAATTCATTGTGATTTCCATATTTTTATGTAAGACTTAACTTTTCATAAATGTGATACTATGTACTTTCTAATATGCTGAGTTTAGTTTCAAGACGCCCTAGACAAATGTTGGTACAAGACATTAAACTTCTTCATTAGCGTGAACCCGGCAGAAGTGAACATTATTAGACTCGCAATTATAACCATCCCCCCCCTCCTCAACATGCCGCGAAGGCGTAAGAACCACGAAATTAAATTTTAATTGTTGTTACGAAGATTAGTTTACTAGTTGTACACCCTTAGATGAAAATTAAATTACAGTTGCAAATTTGCTAAGCAATTTGCATGCTGCACTTTAATTTAGTGCTGTTAAACACGAAGCCATTTTTTTTTTTTTCGGTCCAGGGAAAATCATTTTAAGTTTTCGCAGATACACTGAGAGGTGATGAACGTCCCACAAAGAATTGCATCCGATGGCTATTATAACCCTTATGGTATTCGGAAGCTAAAGACGAACATAAAGAAGAGGAAAGGGTGAAAATGGTTTACGACTTTCGGGGACGGCGTCACAGAATAACGGTTCGTTCCGCAGTTGTAGTCGGATACGGAGCGTTAGCGATGTGAATCGAAAACACGGCTCCTGCGAGTTCGGGACGCTTCAAAGCGGAACTCGGGCAAACTCGGGCGTATCCGGCGGAGCGTGCGTAACTTCGTACAGTCGTAGAGTTCATACGAGGCATAGCGCGAAGTTATTCTGTTTTAAATATGTATAATTTGCCAGAGATCTAATATAAATATGGCATAGAGTGACAAAATAAAATTGTGAATAGAAACTGAGCATCCATTGAAATGCCCATTAAATGTTTGGGAATCCCTTATCCCTAGGGCCTGGTAGTTTTCGCGGGAAGATTTTTGCAGGACATTGTTTCAGTGTCTTACGTGCGCGCCTGTATCTCGGCTTTGTGATCAGTGATTTGATGCCGTAACATCCAGCTTCTTGAGGTTAAATCCGCAAATCACAGACGTGATGTGTCACAGTTATCCGTGTGCTGATTGGCGCAGTCAAATGAATATCGACTCTGCACAAAAACACTCTGTCAATAGCCATGAATTTGAGCTGCAGGCGTGCACGTAAGACACTGAAACAAAGTGGTACTAGGAAAAATACAAAGTACGCGCGTGCGCATCTTCCCCCATCACGACCTGCAATCGACCGCTGGTATGACGTCACCCGGCATTCACTCCGATAGTGCCAACCCCCAACTAGGTTAAGATAATACGAAGCTCACGCGTGTTCGCTTTGTACCAACACAAAATAACACAATGTTTAGTCTACGTGTGTAATGATAATAGTAGAAAGACCATATATATAACCGGCTTTGAAAATATTACTGAGCATTCGATTTAAAATTAGCAGTAAAATTTATTTCGGCCGGAGTAATGAACATGTAGTTGGCCAACACAACTATGAACATGTTGTCATCATGGCCTGTAGCTTTCTCGGAAAATAGAAAAAACTTATGTATCGTCGTTGCCAGTGAAAACCTCCTGTATGCAAAATTCAAAAATTTTCAGGAAAGAAAAAAAAATCACATATTATTGGTAGTGTTTGGGGTATTAACTATCACAGAACTACATACACATAATGCATGTGTACTACACACCGGAGATTTTTCACCGGCAACGACGATATTGTGATTTCGACGATAACATGGTAGAACGTATTTCAAAAGAAGTAATAGTAGGAGTAGAAGACACTTGTTTCTAAGTTGTAGTAATTTGTTAGTGATATGGAGAGCAGTAAAAGGCCAGTTTGAAAGAAACTAGTCATAACTCCTAAGAAGACGGCATTTGTAAATTCATTCGATAACTGAGGAGTTGGCTGGAATAAAGACCTTAGTAAGAAATGTGAATTTTGAAATAATGACAGGTGAAGGGTTCGGGAAATATTGTTTTGTCACAAGTAATGAAAGCTGAGGATAATAGATACACTTAAGAAAAGTGGTTTGTATGCTTTTACATACTGTAAACCATTTTTTACAATATTTTTAAGGTTTCACAGGATAGTTACATATTAAATGCTCTGCTAAGGCCTTTCTTCCATCAATATGGCTTAACATAAAAACTTTTCTCCATCCATGTATAATATTTCAAAGTAAGTGTAATAAATGATGATATGAAACTAGTACACAAAATATAAGTTAGTAAACACATTATTTAGACCATTTTACAATGCGCATTAACTGTCATAAACCTACTTTTACTGCAATTTAAAGTAGGCTTACAGTGTGTCCTTCTGGTACGCCACCTTCATAAAAACTGTGCTTGCTTGTAACTTCACTCTCGGAGCTGATGGCAGTGATTGAATAAAGTCAGCTGCAAATCTTGTTGGTTTGACCATAAACTTAAAAGGCTGATATACTCCACAGTAAGTCATTGCTGCAAGAATGTTTTCCTGTGAAGTATAGATGAATCTACAATATTTTTGAATGGTAAATGGTACACCTTTACTGGTAGGCTTTTTAAGGAATGCATGTTTCAAACCTTCGCTCCAACATTTTACCAGTCCGGTGCCACTTACTATATTACTTGATTGGCTCAGTATTTTGTCATATTGTAAACCTGTGTAAATGTTTGTCTTTCTTTTTTTCTTCAATTTTTTCCCATAAACACCAAAGTTCCTATCACATTGACAATATGTGTGTCCTCTCGAAACAGTTGCCTTACTTTTACATGAAAAGTATAGGCTTAGAAACAAAGGAATTTGCACATGTTCATATTCTTATTTTGCCCACCTGCGTTGTCTGAAAGTAAAATGATCTCGTCATAGGAGTTTGCACTAGCATCTAGCTTCTCTTTAATAAAATGATAGAGGAAAGATGCTACACTGTCAGAGTTCTTCTTTGCTTCTGTCTCAGGAAAACAGTACAGGCTTGAGTCGCCATCTGTATGGCAGTGGACATTAAAAATTTTGTACCACAGTAGACGTTTGTAGAACTGGGAGTTGACGTTTAACTTTAGAAGCGGCAAATTTTGTCCATAATCGAATTCAAGAGTCAGTATTTTTTTAAATTCCCATTGCTTTTTTCTATAATCATTTTCTTTTGTGTCTTATGAGCTTCAACTTTTCTCTTGTGTACCTCCAGAAGAGTTCTTGTCTCAGCATCTGTAGGATCACATTGTAGTTTTAGTGAGCTCTTCTCGCGAAAATCACAGACATCACTACGAGGCTGACTGGATGCATAAGGTGAATGTGAACGGAAATGTTTGAAATACGTCGAATATTTCATCTTCAGTTCTATTCTCATCTTCTTTATATAGTATTCTTTGAAAATACGAAACAGAGTAGTTATATTCAATGAAGGATTTTCAAAGTAAAGTCTGTTACTCTTTCTCGCAGAGTAGTGCGACTGTGAATGAGGAATAGATGCCCAGTGTTCCTTGGTTAGGTCCCACACAGACTCGTGTATTTTATGAGGCCGATTGTCATGTTTTCCTCTAGTTTCCTCAAACCGGTAACCACCTTCTTTAACTTTGCTTTGAACTGAGCGAAGTCTTTTTGCTGAAATCTGGTAGAGTGAAACTAAGTATTTGCGACACACTAAATATCTAACTCCACAAACAGAAATACAGTATTCCCACAAACTGTCTCGAGGTTTCGTGACCACATTCTCTTTACGCGATTTAATCTCTTTGCCTATCATACGTGATGGTAAAATTAAATCTTGCTTGCACTTTTCACCAAACTCGTAGAAGCTCCTGAACAAGTCCTTTTGGCTTTTCTGTGACATTTGTTTGAAACAACATTTTGGACAACAGGCATCTACTGGCACATATGTTTTCTTCTCTACAAGTTCACCTTTGCGATTTTTGTAAGACCTGCCTTCATTTTTTCGTCTTTTTTGGTGTGATTTATCCTATTAAATGGGATCAGCATTCCTTTTCTACTCAACTGTATGTTTTTCTTCGTGGTTACATCTACATCATTGTCTGTATCAGTCTCTGCACTTAAGTCACTTTCACTCAATTTATTTTATTTCACGTCTTGAAAATTATATACTCTTGATACCAATACTCAATACCTACTTTCAATATACGAATGAATACAAATTCACTATTATTTCAACCTAGAAGACCTACCAATAAAAATTACACAAACGAATGAAAAATATTTAGTATCAATAAAGGCAAAGATAAAACAGCAGACCGGAAGTACCAGCACCAGCACAGTTCGAGAAAATATATCATAACTTTTTTAAGAATCCAGATATCGATACAAAAATTTGTGTGTGACTTCTATGGACACAATCAAACAAGATAAAATGTTGGATGGAAGAAAGGCCTTAGCTTACTAAGGCCTTTATTCCAGCGAACTCCTCAATTGTAGGAACATTTTTACCACGTTTTAATAACACCCCGTCCCCCTCTTTTTATCCCCAAGGAGTATGTGCAGAAGTTAACTGATAAGTCATGTAATGTAAAAATAGCTCCTGAACTAATTCGATTACACATAAATGTTGTTAGCGGTGCATGACAAAAATTAAACTATCAGTCAAGCTTTTTTCTAATTCAGTTTCTACATTTTTGCTTTTCGCACAAGAAAAATAAATATGTACTAGAAATGCTACATGTACTGTTAGTATGTCTCACAAAAGAATTCAATTTTTGACAGTTGTAAAGGCTATTATGTATAACAGTTTCTGCAAGAAATTATTTTCAATTTTGATAAAATACACAGTTTGAGAGTCAGCTAAGTGTGTTTGTGCAGAAGTTATTGTGGCAGAAGGAAACACAGATTATTTTAAGGAATCAGCTGTAAAAATAAATGTCAACACAACTGTCAAAAAGTTGAACCTTTCAATGAGATAGACTATACATAAAATGTAATGGAAACTTTTAGTGAATAATTCAATATTGTAAATTCATCACGTTCTTCTGATGTATACACACGCCTATGTATTTCAAGTATCGTTTCGCAAATAAATCTTGGGGAAGCATTCAGCTGACAATTTTGTAAAACGGAACACTAAAGACAACGTTGAAGAAGTACGTTTGACACCGGCAACAACTAGTTATTCACGACACAACACCATTGTTGCTTCAGCAAAAACCGCCTTGAAGTGATACCTCACAATAAGATAGGAATTACTGAAACATTACACAATTTAAAGAAATTGATTAACGATTACGAGGAATAATGGACACCAGATACGGAATCTAAATCTATTCCTGAGGAAGAAATAATTACTTGCTAAGGTTTACGGTACATAATTTGGTATGTTTCCCAGAGATGTACAACCGAGAGGGATTAATTTGGCACATCATCAGGATAACTGGATACGGCACCCGTCTCGGGATGGTTTAGTAACGCCCCCAGAAGATTTTATCAGCAACGTTATCACAGCTGAAGCATGCTGTAAAACATTCACAGGCATCACATTTGGATATATATATATATATATATATATATATATATATATATATATATATATATATATATATGAAAGTGACATGTACGTAACATTTGTGTCATGAGAACAATGATTCGTTATAACCCGAACTTTTACCAGAATCTAGACGTCAATAGTGTTGCAGACACCTTGAATGAATGCAGGAGAAAACGATTGAAAGTTAAGAAAGTTCCTAATAAGTTGCGCCCATAAAACTGTACAGTTGTTATTGTATGTTGTGACAGATGTTTTTGAAATGCAATTTATTTTAAGCCCCAATCATTTGTTGTGCGATAGTTTCCTTAATAACATTATTTGCTGTTTTCCTATAAAAGGTATCACATCGGTTTTAAACTGTTGTTGAGACAGTGCGCACATACCAATAAGATAATCAGAAGAAATGTATTTAAGCCTATATTTATTTATGTCACAACCACTCCTTATTAGAATGGTAACATAGACATATTAATATGGGAGTATTAAAACGTCTGAAAACCCTTTCTAATAATAATATTAAATCATGTGCTACGAACTATACATAACTACCTCTATTGCCATGTTTGTATTGTAGTACAAAGTAGATAGAATTTGCTGCGTAGTCGTCGAATTAACAGTTTTCTTCTCAGAATTACAAAAAAAATAAAATAAAATAAAAAATAAAATTCAATATGGCGACTGAAACCGAGCCTTTTGACATTGGAACATGATGGTGTAGAATTCTTTTCATCGTAAATCATTGCCTCTTCTCTTACAAAAAAAAAAAAAAAAAAACAGAATTTGCATGTAGTAAAACTGCCAGTTTACTATGTACTAGTCAATATCTATAAGCACGAGCGATATACATCGTAGTTGAAATGCGAGCTGAATTTTTTTTTCGTAAGAGGAATCCATACTCACAAGTATCGTCCACAAAACTGATACTATTTCGTTATGTATAAAGGATGTTCGGAAATTAATATTACAAACTTCAAGGTCTTGTAAAGGGGACTGACGAGACAGTATTTTGAATTGGAAGTCATGTCCGGAAACGTACCATTTCCGTGCTACAGCCATTACAATGTGTCGCATGTACCGGTGTTGTTTTGTCACCGGATATGTAGTATGACGTCAGAAGAGCACCATGTCAAAATGAGGTGTGACGTAAGGTACAGAATAAAATGACGTTTGGCTCATTACAGAAGAAAAATAAAATATATTTGAAAACAATACCAACGTAACCAAATAATCCTTCATTTATAACACTAACACTTGTGCCAACAGTGGTAAAACACATTTCCGCATACCGTCTACACAGAGGCTCGATGTTACGACCAGCAACATCGCTGCACACATTGTACCGACACATTGTAATA
>PNEQ01005020.1:2794-22980 GCA_003012365.1 Medauroidea extradentata | reverse complement strand
TATATATATATATATATATATATATATATATATATATATATATATATATATATATATATATATATATATATATATATATATACGGGGTTTATATACATACATATAAGTTTTGTGGACGATACTTGTTAGTGCGGATTCCTCTTACGAAATAATTCCAGCTCGCATTTCTACTACGATAATATTAAATGCACTTGAACAACCTTAAACGATTGCCAAAGTCTCTTCGCTTTTTTATTTATTCGTTTCAGTGGGATTTTCGGTATTGCAATTAGCATTACAGTAATTGATAATTTAATGCGGTTCAGATATACGTGCGAGACAAAATTGCATAACAAACAAATGCAGAGTTCCGGTGGCTGTGATGTATACGTACTCGCTTATTGGTTGCAACGGTCTCTTGTCACACACATAGAGTCCTGCGAGCTGTGTAAGATTTACCTGTTGGTCTCCCATCGTTATGGCATGCTTGTCTGCAGCTGTTTATTGCGAATGACTTAACTGCTAAGCCATTGACCAATGCCGTCATTTTATATTTTTGACTCGTGTGCCTTGAGTTCGCTGCACCCTTTTAGTGTAATTTTCAATTCTGCGTTCTTAATTATTATATTATAATATACCCTATTATAAAAATAACTATTTTTATCTCCGTCAACTGAACTATTAATTTGAAACAGAACGTTGAATTTCCGTCCAATGATGTATAGGTATAAAGTTACATGAAGATTCAAAGCGTTTTTTTTTTTTTTTTTAATTCATAGGCATTGTCATATCTGTTCGTTAAATTCGGACGATAAAAATACGTAACATTTCCAGACTGGTATAATTTATGACTTCAGAAGATGGGATCAAAATTTTGATCTGCACCCTTCACGTGTCAAGTTTACAGCCCTTAACTAAGGGACTTTCGAAATGTGTTACAACAAGTCGTGAGTATTTTATTTAACGAAAAAACTAAACGCAAAATACATTTTTATATACTCGAAGAAACTCACATGTCAAAAAATATCCCAATATGTAACTAAGCTTTTGTGTTTTGTAAAAAAAAAAATACTTTAAAATATTTAAAATATTTTGAACTAGTCCGTTTTGTATTGGTATGATCACGGGATTGCCGTCGGTATCGAATGTGCTGCCATTAAGGGGCATTCAGTAAACCACGATGCCCATCGCTCTGTCAGAAAGTATTTTTTTTTTTTTTTTTTTTTTTCGCGGAAGAAAGCAGTGGTAGAGCAGCAGCATTGTAATTCAAAATTTCGAATGGCTAGCGGTGCTTAGAAAGGAACGCACGGGCGATCAAAGTCCGCTATTATCGACATGAAAGCAGCGTGCGATCTCGCAGTCAAGCGCCGACACGAATACCTTTTTCCCAGCATGCTCGATTGTTCGCAGTCTCCATCGGGACGGTCGACCCCAGGATCGATTCATCGATCCCTGTCCGTCACCAGGAATAGCTTTTAGTCGGAATTAGCAGCAACAGATACCCTAGCAGTTTTTTCGATTCGCCGCCCGTTCGAACCTTTCAACGAAATTCCGGTGTTCCCAGCCGTGAAAATGGGTTTCTATTTCGTTCCACTCGGCGTGGGAAGTTTTATTCTTCGCGGGGTAGTGTCCAGACTTTGAATTCACGTTTCCGGCCTGTCAAGCCTAGTTTTCTAAAAACGATTGAAGTTACGATAACACAAGTTACTTTTAGAATTTACGTGAAACTCTTCCTTTGCTAGACTACAAAATTAAATGTTGGTAGTCATTTAACCCTACAGCTAGATAAATTCCTCTATAATAATTTATTGATTTCTGTACATTAGTGCGACTCAGGATTTCGTAAGTGGAGTAGGTGAATTTTATTCAACATGGGAATAGTGTAATAGCCTTAATTACTACCTTTATTCAAAATACATAAAAGCACTACGATTATTATTATTATTATTATTATTTTACCAGCAACGTAATAGTGGACAATACTAACATAAAATATGTTTTTCTTAACTAGACTTACGTAACAGCTCAATTTATCAAGAAACAAAGGAAGGATGACTTAAATCCTAATACATTAAAAATAATTTATAATGGAAACTGTGTGGTTTCTGATGTCTGATATAATACTTTTAGGAACTTACCGGGCATTTCCGTTCTAAAGCAGGTTTTTCGTTGTGCTCTCTTTTATCTAAACCCTGCATTCATTTTCTGTCTTTTCTCGTTTTAGTTCGTCTTAAAATGCGCGTGTAATCAATACTAAATATGTTGACCAAATACTTTCTGTTATCTTACTAAACTGACAAATGTTGGGGACCCAGACAACGTTTTGTTTAGAAGTAAAACTTTGCCGAAATTATATACGTATATGGATAATCAGTCAATATTTACTAACATGCATCAAAATTTGGACAAGAGTAAAATTATAATCATTTAAGGGGAAAGGTGAATGTTAGGTGGTTCATTTTTTAAAAATTGTAACAGAAAGCTCATTTAATATATCAGTTCATTTTTAGTCCATAATCCCCTGGTCAAATTTTTTTACTTAATTATTTTTTAAGCTTTAACGACAGCTGATACCAAAAGTCAGTTTGACAGTTCGTTGTGAAGTGATATTCTCCATCTCTGCTAGTTTTGTTAAATCAGTAAATGTTTTTAGCTACGTATGTAATCAGAAAAAAATATGGTTAGTCGACAATTTAGTCAAAACAATATAATGTCAAGTCTCGAAAAAGTTAGCTATAATGACAAAAAACCATTTTCAAAAATTGTCAAACATAGTTGTGATATCTGCTCGCGTTTAAGCTTAATAAATGTATCATCTCAAATACCGTACAAACAGGCTAAATAACATAATGTATATTTTATATTTTCTCACTTTTATTAGCAAAGTTCAATTGAATATCTTTTTACAGCAGCCATACAATGAATAGTATTAAAATTAACGTGATTCATTTTTATTGTATAAATTCGCTGTATAGGCTGTCAGAAATGTCTTGAGATATATGAAATTTAATATCAAATTATTTTCCATTGGAGACAATAAAATAACTATGAAATAATTTGTCACAAAAATTAGAACTTTCTACGACAATATTGCTTTACTGTAGGCTAAAACATGTGGGGTAACTAAGTGATATAACTATCTCAAGTAGTTCAGTAACGCTTCAAATTTTTTTTAATTATCTCCCTCAGTGGTTACGATGTGACAAAACACTTGTTCCGAAGCAGATATTCTGAATGTGTCCGTGAATTTCAAAAATGAGGACCAGAGCCATGAATTTTTCGCGAAATAAATTTTACCCCACTTTGTTTTAACACCTCACGCACACATCATCAGCTATGCTTAATGGTTATTGGCAGCGTATCTTTGTGAAGTGACGTTTCTCATTTGACTCTGCCAATCACAATAAGGTTATTGCAACACCATATGTAGGTGATTTGCGGGGTAGAACCTGTAGACACGTGAGAGTCAAAACGTCCAATCACAGACTACGAAACAGAGTTGCAGATAAAGCACTGAAACAAACTGGGATGAAATTATTTTCTCGAAAAATGCATGGCCCTAATGACGACTGAAGCCTCGTGAGTGCAGTTTCCGATATTAATTTTATTAGACGGACAAATAACTTCAAGCAGGTAATCATACTGGCCAATCTACGGGGCACAATATTTGTTTGCTTTATGTACACAAAGTCCTTAAAACAGCTTAGGAAAGAACTGCTTATTATTTCATTTGAAAGGTAACTGTAAATGCTTGACGTAAGAAAACAATACAGGTATTTATTTCAATCCAACTGACTATATAATTATTCCACTAACAGAGAAATACGCCTATAAGTAATTATGTTCAATGAAAACTGCTTTTTTACGTCAAATAGCTGAGTTCCAGATGAAAATCATTGCTGGTTAATAAGCATAAATTTAACTTTTATTAATTTTCTTTTTTAATTTTTGTACAATGGCTTAATTAAGTTACTATGAACCCACAAGAAAAATTAACTTCTTTTTTAGTGAAGTCATGTCAAGTGGGCTTTAAGTCTCGTCGACAGTGAAGGTCATTCGAGACGATGGCATACAACTTGGTAAAATGACAGGAGCTGGGAGAGGAGTCGGCCATGACATTTGTTAAGGAGCCATCCCAGAATTCGGCTGAAGCGATATCGATAAACCGTGGAGAACCTAAATCAGGATGGCCGGAGCCAGGGATCGAAGCAGGGTTCTCCCGAATGCGACTCCATAGTGTTACCGTAACACAACCTCGCTCGGTTTTAGGGATAAAAAATTGTGTTTAGCCAAGTACAAAAATTACTCATAACTTTACATTTTGATACGAACTAATATGCATAGTAAACGTAGGCTGCAGAGGGTAGATTACAGTTACGTAATTAGTTAATTTGTTTTCTAATTTTTCATTCGGACGTAATATTTTCATTAAAAAATTTGTAATATTTTTGTGAAGGCTATGAATGTAGATATTATTGATAAGGTAATGTTAGACAGCTGGGTAGAATGATTAAGATTAAAATATTTTGGCTTACATTTTAAAGATTTAGTGTTTTGCGTCGTAAATGATTTTCTATGCTGAAGAAAAGAGCTAAATATGATTGCCATACGTATATGAGAAAAAATTTAGTCCTGATATGTTTTATTTTTTAGTTCGCTGTTTATACTGACTGTAAATTAAAATGTGTAAATTTGTTATGTTTGTATTAAAACTATGTTTTGCGAATTTTAATAAATATTAATTTAGCTATGGTTGTTTTTAAGAAATTACTTTCAAGCAACTCCTAAAATGACTATCAATACTGAACGTAGATTACAATCACTACTCAAACAGTTCGCAAATTATTTATTTTTAAATTTTAATTTGTAAATTGCACAATTCTTCGCCTAATCTATTAGATCGATTTAGTTGCAGTACGTGATTTTACATAAACGGAAAAATTTTTGACGCAAATACAACGGTATATTTTTGTTTTTATTCACTTTCCAACGTTGTGCTTAAATAGTTCGGACAAATAGAATAAGGTTCTATAATATAATAATATTAATAAAAATAATAAAAATAAATGGTAGATTTGAACAACTCAATAAAAAAATTAAATGTTGTGTTATGTAACAGGGTACCTACGAGCTATTTATGTGGATAACGCTTTCATCACATTACTGAACAAATGTTGGAAATGTGATTTTCCTGATAACAATATTTATGTTCTAAATAAATAAATTCATTTTTTTCATAGGTTCTCAGTGATGTTTGCTAATACTCAAAATAATAAAATGAAAATTACTATAAATGATTACATTTGTATTAGTTAGTTAATATACTCCTTTTATTTGGAACATGAGATAGTTGATGTAACAAAAGTTGTTATGCGTACAATATATGTAAACTTGCAGGCATATTTCTCTTTTATTTCTAATTAACATAATGATTATGTAAAATGTCACTTCAGGGATAAAAATAAAATATGTGATTCTCACTGCTATAAAACATCAACAGTTTACTTATAATCCATAAATGAACATTTCTTGCCAGTCATATTTTCAACTATAAGTTATATATTTTTGTCCACGTATCAATAAATTATAAAAAAAATTAATTAACATTAATTGTTGATATTTGCACATACGTGTGAGTGTGTATCTGTACATTGTCACGATACAAAAAAAGTAGCCTATATGTTACACACTAATCCTAGCTTGCGACGTTGTTTTTGTGCATTGTGTGTGTTTATGAACTATATATACACAAATACTTGATGATCGTCTCTGGTGGAATAATAATAGTAATGCAAAACATTACTATATATTTACTTTATATTATAGTTCATTCATAAATTTTGCCTTACAAAAATAACACGTAGAATTCTGTGACAGAAAAATAAAAAACACGAAGTAAAAATCTGGAGCAATATAATATTTGTGGAAAGTTTGAAGTAGTCTAACGCATGCTTCTATTCAAGCGTTTTACGAGTCAGGGCTGTATGTTTGTAGTTGTAGCAGTTTAAAAACAGTTTTTTTTTTTTTTGCGATTGTGAGATGTCTGAACATCATGTTTCAGTTCGGGAAACTTAATTGTTTAAATTATAGAATTATATTTTCAACTGTGTGTTCAGCTCGCAGACAAAAATATTGGGAATGAGCCGAGTGGTCCCGCGTAAAAAAATAAACCTTTGTACACTGCAACACCGTTCCTGCGGCAGGTACATAGACATGCCTCATAATCGTTAACACGAAAACAAGGGCGTGTATGGAAAAAAGCGCAAATGCGAGAATACTATTGGCTGTTTTTTACGGACTCTATTGTTCCACGCGGCGCAGTAAGTGTTAATTTTCCGCGAGTGGTACACCTACTTTGTGGTTGAATGAGTACTATTGCCAGCCCTGTTTTGTTCCTACTTTCTGCCTATTGTATGTCCTTCCACTGACACGAGGAAAACAATGGAATTAACCTTGTGGCTATACGCTTTTCATGTCGAAATGAGAATTTTCGAAATCAACATTTAAAGAAGTCATTGATGGTGACTGCATAGGTATCACAATGCACACTGGTAGAGCAGTTTTTATTAATGCTACAGAGTAATTATTAAAACGTATTTTATAACTTGATGTGTGGTGAAAGCTACTTTTGCACGATCGAATTAGCGTTTCTATTAGCCTTAGTATAGAATAATTACTTTGGGTTTTTAATAACATGTTTATACGTTACTGGCTTTAGTAGTCATAAATTAAGGTTTTAGGTTCATGTCTACGTTAACTTTACGTATGGCTTTGTGTAAAAGGAACGTACATTATTCCTGTGATTACAGAAGATTGTCTGAACAATTAATAAGTACACTGCCGTCATATATATTTTTAAAAGTAATTTAACGAAAATTACTTTAATATATTTCGTGTTTCAATAAAATTTTTGAAAAAAAAAAAAAAAAAAAAATTTGTAATTTATTTATCTATATACCTCTTTCGAATGATAACCAACTCGTCACCAATGCTTTCTCTACGGGGATAACAGTTGGTTGTCATTCGAAAGAGGTTTATAATATCGGCCCTTGGAGTAACGGTACTTAAGGAACGCTCGTAGCCGTCCGGTTTTTATTTTCTTGAAGTAGATTTTACACGACACAAGTTACATGCAAATTGCAGCAAATGTGGCCTTCTTAAACTGAATCTCATGGGAGAATCTAGCGCATGGTGAATTTCGATCGAGATTAAAAATAGTATACGTCATACCTTTCTGTGGGTGGTACTGCGACTCGAGAATTCTATTGGTCGTTCTGCGATGGCCGTTTTACTAACTGTTACAGTAGGTGTCAAAAATTCAAGAACCAATTGCGAAAGTGACAAGAGCTTATAGTTGTTGGAATTCAACCCTGTGCAAAAAAAAATTTCCTTATTTACCGACTGTGTACTGATAATCAGAACCCACGATTTTTGGTGAAAGAATTCTGCATCAATTTGTTTCAAAGCCTTATGTGCACGCATGTTATTTCTGTTTAGTGGTCTGTGGTTGGCTGAATTTAACTCTCAGCGTCTAGGGTTCTACCCGCAAATCACAGACGTGTGGTGTCGCAGTAACCTTGTTTCTGTTGGCACAGTCAAATGAGCCATGTCTTTGCAATAATACATTCTGCCAATGACCATGAAGAAGAGCGGGAAATGACACGTAACGCATTGAAACAAACTGTTGCAGTATTCTATTCACCAAAAATATGGGGCTCTACTGGAAATAGATATGCTGTGTTAAAAATGTCCGTAAATTTACGGATAATTTTATGGAAATATCTGTATTTAACGGAAACATTAGGTATAGTTATACATATTTTCATTACGTTAATTAAACGTATGTAAAACCGCGAGAAGAAACTAAAAAATAACCGTACGCATTATTGTGCCTGCATCCTAGAGAAGTCTCATAAATATGCGAGTTTCCATAAGTGGAGATACTTGCCTTCCGTAAATTAACGGACGCATGTGGGGAATGTTTTACCAGCTTTTCTCCGTAAAACAACGAAAACAATTTAGAACCGTGCCGCCTTATGAATGAGAGGGTTTTTGCAACTGTTGTTTAGTACTCCTTAGTAACATACTAAAAACTCCACTGGTGTTCGGTACCACTTGAAATACTATCATGTACACCGTTATAAATTTTAAAGGAAATGTATCGTTAGTAAACGGAAATGGTGTCCGTAAAAATAAACTACGGAAATGTGTTGAGTAAATATACACTACGGAGTCATACGTAACATGTCCATAAGTCTGCGGGCACTAGCACGGAATAAATCGTAAATTTACGGGTTAAAGAGCTGTAAATACTACGGATATATTTTAATATTACCACCGGTAAATCTGCAAATCTGTGGAAGTATAACTGTAGCATTACAGACATGTAAGTATGGCTCAGTTCCGTGTGATGAAACTGTTTACAGAAACTTCTGTTGGATTAGGAAATACGTTTCCGTAAATTCACGGAGGTATCCGAAGAAATTTTTACTGGAAATTCCGTAAATCGACGGAGAATATTTTCACATTGTAGAAGCATATCTTAAATGAACTGCTTTTTGTGCGAAAAGGAATTCGGCGTACTATAAATAGAAGTTTTTGATTCACAACAGGTACCAGGAAGAAGTAATAGCATATGAATATAGAAAACACAGTAACATGAGTTTATTTTCAAAGTCTTAGAGTTTAATTGAAAACTAAATGTTAACATTTTTCTTATGTATGTCTGTTACAAACCAAAATAAGCCATCTGCCAGTCTCCTGCATAGCTATAACTTGTTGAGAGATATATGTCGGAAATGTTTTTAATAGCAATAGGCGTTTTCGAAATCTCTCATGGGTAGGTGAGGTCAGTCAAAATTTCAAGTTAAAGGTGTTAGAAATTTTACCCGAGTGAAATTTCTCCGTATTTGAATTTCTAACTAACGGCCTTTCGAACTACTCTTCATTTTTACTCTACACTCAAAAAAGTTCTTGCGCAGGCGCAGAGGTTTACGAATGTTAAAATTATTTTGAAATAAAAATGCGAGAATTTTTTTATTTCTGTTGTTATAAAGACATAGATATTATTATATAAAAATTAAAGTTTTCGAATTATTTATTTTTCCCTATTTTTTAAAAACAGTTATAAATTTCTTATTCGAAAACAAAGCATACTACCGCCTAGTGTGTATAAACATACGTCCAGATATAATATATATAGTCGACGAAAAAGTTCCATGAAATTATAATGAGCAGTTCACATTTTACCGACAGTTGATTATTCCAGCCGTTTGCTCGACATCGTACATTTCCATACCGGATGCTAAATTTTATATATTGGTTTTCTGCAATAAGTTTGGTTTTAATATATTTTTATACATGTGGCAATGATATTTGTGATGAATTTTGGAGACTATAATAGTGCTATATGTTGATTCCATATTAAACTCTTAAAAGTTAATCTATAATTCACTTGTAATGATTCTGCATGACGAATTAATGAAAGAGTCGAAGAGAAAATTTTGATAGTAATTTGAATAAATGTTACGGCTCAAATTGTGAAATACAATATAGTTATTCAACACTCGGACCCGCAAAATTATTTTTTTTATATTTGGGCCAAACACTGTTCAACTTTCGCACATCAGATAACACATTTCCCCAAATAAAAAAAAAATAGGTCCCATAAATTTTGCATAATCACTCATCATAATCACAATATGGCCAATGTAGTGTAGCCAAAATAAAAAAAAAGTAATTAACCAATTCGAAATTACAGGAACTGAAAGTCAGTGTATTTTATGACATGTTTGCTAAAAGTAAGTTTCGAAAATTTCAGTAGTAGCCGAAAGTCAATGTTATGCAAAAATGTACTAATTTCTCGTCATTTTTAAAAAATACAAAATATTAATTACTTTGGGTTTACAAAAGTGTCTTGAAGTGGCTCACATCATTAAGTATCAGTATGAATTATATTGTGTCTACAAGTTAATTATGTTTTATTATTTTGACTACACCGAAATGCCATTTTGTGACTTTGATAGGTGGTTATGCTTAAACTAGGGGACCTAATTTATTTTATTTGGGGAAATGACACGTTATATGATGTGTAAAAGTTGAACAGTGTTTGGCATAAATATAACATTTTGAATTTTTACGGGTCCAACGTCTTTAACTGTTCTTATTCAAACGAGTAAATGTGTCACAGGTATGGGTTCGCTACACACGTGCTAAAAACAAATGCGAGCTAGTTATAGCGTAGTTTCTTATCGTAGCCGGCTGCAGCGCGACGCCGAGACGCAGAGAGGGAAGTGTTTGAACACACGGGAGTCTCGCGAGGCAGAAACGTAAATGGTCGGCGACAATGGCAGGGCTTAATGGCGCATCCGTGTTCTCCGTCGAGCCAGGGGAGATCCTGCTGGGAGCGTATTTGCGCGGCCCTGCAGTCCAAACATCATCAGCCAGCACTGTACACACCTGGTGTCATTTGCCTCGCATATAGACACTGCCGGCTTCTCTTACTCCTCTTTACTAACCCCTTGCGTACAGGCCATCTTCAATCCCTGCTCCGCCTCGGTAAACTTTCCCCATCAGCCAGAGAGAACGCGCCAGCCTACCTCTTACCTTCTTCAATGACTTTTACACACTTGTGATACGTTATTAGTCAGTAATAATGAAGAGCATATTTGCAACATAAATTTTATTTGCTGTGCTCGTTGACTGCAACTCTAAAAAAAATTAACATGTCCGTACTGACAAAAGAAATCCTTTTAACTACACTAAAACACTTTAGAATTTAAATGGGCGTTTTCAAACCTTTGTAAGAATACACTGATTTTCATTGTAAAATATTTATTTATATGCTAAAATACTTACGAAAAGTGTGTAATCAACCGAAACAATGGGTTTGCTGATCAATTATTTAAAATTATCTTGTAACTTTTTGCAGGAAGCAGATTAATATTCACGTAAATAACACCTCAGAAAATAAAGATAATACAATAATTGAATTCTTCGAAGTATAAATGGAGTGTTATCCTGTGAGTGGAGTTGGTCTAACAGTATATTTTGCAGTTTACGTCTTCAGGATTTAAACCTTCTTTGAAAAGTAACCCGTTTAACTATTACGTTTTCAAATTAGTAAATATTAGTGATCGGTATAACTAAATGATTCGAAGTTATTTTTCCACCTTAATTGCAGGTACAAAACCTTGTAACCCTACAAATATTATTTTTGTAGCTTTACAATGAATTTCGTTGGCTCTTAGGTTTCCGAGGATATAGTTTGTTTGAGTACAAATATTTATTTAGACTTTACCTCCCACCAAGGCGATTCAAGTTCGATTCCTGGCGGGATCGGTCCTAGGATTTATGCATTTGGGAATTGTGCCGGACGATGCCGCTGGTCGGCGGGTTTTCTCGGGGATCTCCAGTCTCCCCGCCCCTTCATTCCGGCGCTGCTCCATACTCACATAATGTCAAACACCACGAGCGCTAAAGACCTCGATGTTAAGCGCTGACCAAAAATCTCACACTCTTTAAACTATAAATGAAAGTATAATGTCATTTTGTATTATTTCGTATTTCACAGTGATAGTTTGCCTAGTGTAGCAATACAGACATTGTTTTCCCTTGTGTTACTTCTCTTTAAAAAAAATGTTTAAATAAATTCGAAATGTCTCCTATTTCAGAGGATGTATCGTACATCATGCAAAAATAATTATACTATTTTTTGTATTATAATTGAACAGTCAAGGACAGTTACCGAAAATGTATCATTAAAATATATTATTCTGTTTTAACGAAGTACGACATTTTTGCAAAGTGCTTTACTGTTGTCGTTCAAAGGAGAGGATAAGAATTACTTTCAACTATAGTAAGTTTAAGTTTTGTGTAAGTTTGCTTTTCTTAGGCTGTTCACAAAAAAAAAAACACCGAAAAACTCCTGCAGGCGATTCCTTGCGAAAAATATAGCAGGAAATGTGTAAGACACTTTGTACGTAATCGTGATAGTAAAGGAGTAATTCGCCTTTGAAAAAAAAAAAAAAATAAACTTTGATTTCTCCATAAACCGAACAGTGAACAACGTAAACTGACAAAACTCAGGATATTACTTCAAGACAATAAATCCGACAAACCAACAGTAAACGCTAGTCGATACCGTCTACCCTTACGAAAATAAAAAGGGTGGCCTTCCTTAAATTACTGACAACTTTTTCTAGCGTCATGGTGGTCCAACATTTAAGAGTGAATTATTGGGAAATGTGAACTTAGTAATAAAAAAGGCCCTCTAGTAGCGACTGTCCAGGACGCATAGTTTTCGTGCAAAACGCACGTCAAGTTTTGGCGGGTTGAAACAGAGCCTAGCGTGTAGGCAACACTGCGTACACGAGTGTCTGTATTATTCCGCAGCGCCGCACAGACAATGGTGGGCATTCAGTGTAAATATCACGTACCGTAGCTTAAATAGCTCACTTAACCGTAACCAACACTTTGTTTCTAGCTTAATTTGTGCATGTGTGTAAAAAAATATAAATATGTATATATAAATATAATATATTTATAATTTTTACGTAAAAACATGGTGCTCTTTTGACAGGTCAAGGAAAGCAACAAAATAAGGTAAAAATGTGAAATCTGCACAAATAAAAGTAAAACTCTGTAAGTTTCTGTAGTCTGTAGTATGGTGTGTGCGCGTGTTATCTTACATGTGATGATGCAACACCACAAACTGCGTATCAGAGGATAATACATGCGCCATGACTTTACGGACATTGTGTACATATGTACATGCACACATATAAATATATACACATGCATAACATACAAACACTGCAACGCTGTGTTCATGACAATGCGATTTACAACACGCACAAAGTTTCCGAACCACATTTTCCCACTTTCGTGTAAATTTTTATTTCGGCAAAGTTACCCGCTTCACTTTTATATTGACAAAATTTTCTATTGTGTGGCGCGAAGATACTTTCTGCAGGCAATCGTCACGTGCCTTTTCCCCTCCCACGTTTCATGATTTATGCCTCGCTGCGAAGCGTGACGAAGAGCTGAGAGGGGAAGTGAAGAGGGAGGGATGAGCGATGAGGACATACAACTCTGCGACATTTGCGTGGGGCCATTCAGAGTGGATTCCCGCGCGAGATAAAAAAAAATAGCAAAAAATAAAAAGTTCTTTCATCCGCCATTTTGAGCGGCGGTTGGGAGAACAGTTGAACGGCAACAAGTTAGGAGATTCGAACTGATCTTCGCAGACTTTTAAAGTGGGCCGTGCAGTGCAGTTACGTAAGAATGGCAAAGATGGAAGATTTGTCTTCAGCGGGTGGGAGAGGAGGGTTGTATAATATTGGGAATCGTTTACTCTAGTAGAATGCATCAGTCTTGGCTCGGGATGAGAGAGAGATAGAGTGAGTTAGTGAGAATATCTAAGAGGAAGTGTTACCGGCTGGGAAGTGCACTTCCACTTTGCAGCTTAAATCCGAAATCATGCAGGCTTACACGCCGTAACCAAGCTAAGTTCAAAATTATCTGACGTTTAAGTACGGAAATCTGCTTCGGAAAACCATTCAAAGCCAACAGGTTCCTTTGAATGAAAGTCAACCCGTTGACAGTAAGGTATCACTTAACATTGGCAAATCGTGAACTGCTTCATTTACAATGTATAAGATATTTTCTTGTACGATAATTCTTATGCGATTTCTGATGCTTGTAAATAAATGCTACCTTTGTCAAAAACATATCACACCTATTAATTACAGTAAGTTATCTTGTTCCTTTGGCCAGCTGATTATCGCTGCCGATAATTGAATCAGAAGCCATTACGTTAGCAAATATTCACACGAAACATTTAAAAAGCAACCGAACGATAAACATAAAAGTTTATTGCAGAATTTTCTGAATACCTATCTTGTTTGCACATATCAGCAGTGATTTACACTCGATTCTATAACTGGCGTATAGTTGGTCATATGATCTGTACTGAACGACCAATAGAATAATTGAGGAGCAAACTTTCAAAACCAGACATATCCACTTTATCTAGCTGTTAAAGAAGTGAATAAAAATTTTATATTTTATGGCACTAACTGAGAATAAACATACCCATTTCCATAAGACATGTGTTTTTTTTTTTAGGCGTCTGAGTTCATACTCGTATTTAACACATCTTATTTATTTAGAAAGGGCATTTTACCCATTTTCTGGATTTTGGACATGTCTGGTTTTGAATGTTTGCTCCTCAATTCGTTTCGTACAAGTTGCGTGATCATGCACTGAAAAATAGGACGCTGCTAAGTACCAGCTGTCGGAAATATCCACTAATTCGTGAGCCAAAAACATATTATTTGAATTCAGAAGAGAAGTTTATTGATTAATTTTCGCCAAATACCAAAGTCATGGTTAAAAATTAAGAACGTGTAATTAAATGTTATACAAATTAAAAAAAAACACAGCGTAAATCAGTGTTTATTTCAAATTGAGATTGGGGCCGCGGTGGCTGAATGACCAGACGATTCGCCTCCCACTAAGGCGATCCGGGTTCGATTCCCGGTGGGGTCGGTCCCCGGATTTTCACTTGTGGGAATCTTGCCGGACGATGTCGCTGTAACTTCGGCAATCGGCGGGTTTTCTCGGGGATCTCCCGTTTCCCCAAGCCCTTCATTCCGGCGCTGCTCCATTCTCCCCTCATTTCACCTCTTACCAGTGCAGAAGACCTCGATGTTTAGCGCTGACCAAAATCTCTCACTCACTAAAATATTATTATGTTTAGACTACACAGGATTTGAACCTGCAGCCATAATAAGCAGTTCAGAACAGTAGTAGTAAGATAAGTAAGGTGTCTGTGGAGCGCAAGATGGAACTATGTACAGTGCTATGTTGCTAGATTGTGCATGCAAATGTCATCGTACAACATTTTCCCACTAAAATTTTTGTCTCCCATTCAGCCCAGGATTTGCATGATGTGTATATAACATAACAGCATGTGTGTGCATTTGTGTACATGAATGTGGATACTTCGACTGCAGTGGTAACATTGACTGACTCGAAATATTTTGCTACCATTTGTGAAGAAATCGCAAACTTTATCGGATATATATATATATATATATATATATATATATATATATATATATATATATATATATATCGTAATGTGAGGTTACTTTGCACCTCCTGGGTAACTTTGCACCACCCCATTAGTAATTTATTTTTAAATACAAATTCTAGAACACCTTTTACAGTAAAAGTAATATCGTTTATGACTGCTGTGTACTGTGAAAGTTTAATCCCTTTAAGAGGATGCTAACAGTTATTCTTAACGAAAAATTGTGATGTAATGTTACCCAAGAATATGGCAAAGTAACTCTAACTTACGATATATATATAATAGAAATAAATATATATGTATATATACAGGTTGTTCCTGAACTACATGTACAAACGCTGTGAAGTGATTCCTTATGAAATATAAAGTAGAAAATGCATAGGTCACTTAGTACCTAGGTTTAATATAGAAATGAGTCGCTATATATCGATTTTTAAAGCTGTATTTTATTACAATATTGCAAACTGAATTATCTAAAACTACTATACTCTAAATATTAAATTATTTTATTAGGGTCTTCAAACCCACGTGAAATGCTGATTGATACCTTCAACCGTTACTAACAGGGGTGGCCCCCCGCTAAAATTGGATGCAATTTTTGTACCGTCCGGGTATTTAAACATTTGAAGTTTTTTTTTTTTTTTTTTTTTTTTTTTTTTTTTTTTTTTTTTTTTTTTTTTTTTTTTTTTTTTTTTTTTTTTTTTTTTTTTTTATAGTAATGTGAGGTTTGTAGCAATAACTGTCATATTATTACATCTGTCAAGGAGTGATAGTTTTGGTAAAAATGCATGCGAGTGCCAGGAGAGCATGTGTACATGTGTGTTGATGTGCTCAGTTCTCAGGATATAGTGGACCATCATATTAAACAACATTACTCACACTTCTATAAGTGCACGATACCGTCTCATCGGGCCAAACGCCATGAGCTGATTCTCTATCCAAAATGTGGTAGAAAACCTTTTACACGAACAATGTACAGTAACCGGTAAGGGAGATATCCACCATTACAAATCAACGTTGTAAAACGTTTTAACCGCAGATGATATCATCTAATGGAAATTTAAAAAAAAATTAGTCTGTGAATGATGGTGTCAGTTTACGTTGATCTTTAGGTTTTGTGGAGAAAAATCTTTTCTGTATCGAGAAAGTAAAGAGATGATACGTTCCTATCACTATGTGACTAACACTTGAGTATTTTTATTGTATTTCAAGTTTGTAATACGCATTCATTATACACGTCACCTACATGGAACACTTTAATACGAACTGGTTGAGAAGAACCATGTGAGGATCCACTGTGTTGCCTGTCAGGTATGCAACCCGCTTTGTAAGGCTGGTCATGCGACCACGGTTTAGTTGCTGTGTGCGAAGGCGGCTTACATGATAGGACAGGTCTGTGTTTCTACATGTCTTCTGATAGTTGTAATCCATGAAGGAAAACCATGGATGGTAACTGCACGAGAACGTGTCTTGCGAAAATTCCACATTTATTTTACGTAACTGTTCACACGCGAGTAATATGATGGACATTTCTGCGGTAATCTTGTAGACTGGTGTAGAAAAAAAGAGCGAGTTTTCCTTGCACATACGGGAACCATATGTAAATATTTCACCTATAATTGTTTTTCTCGTAACTGGCAATATCCGCATCGGTCAAATTTGTTTTCAGTATTTCTCTGCACAACCATAATGCCCGGTGAAATGCTATGCACTCACTTACGCACAGAAAAAAAATGTTTATTCCGTGTAACCGTACGTGTGTTTGTTTGTAAGCGACGAAACAAATATAAACCTGTCCCATAAGATTGTTTATTTATCTAAAACATTTAATAGTTGTGTTTGTATCTAAACGGTCCTAAAGTTTTATCTGAATAAAACAGCACTATTGTCACAACACGGAAAATGAAACTTTAAATATAATATAATAACTGGTTCATAGGCGGAACTTTATGTGTCAAAATATTGGTTAAGTGATGTATAAATAAATATTGAAGCTTTAACAAAAAGTGAAGTTTGGTATAATAATTTACCAAAAATCAAATTTCAATAGAAGTACGTTATAATTTACCTAAAACAGAGGTGTGAAGGGTGATTGGCTACACGAGATATGTTCCTCTGTCTTCTTGCAAATCATTGATTCGGCCATAAAATGATAACCTTAAAGTAGATACATCGTTGCTTGTTAAGAGTTACTTGGGCATAGGCTTTGTTTCTTCTAAGGCACAGAAAGAGGGAAGGCGATAATTATACTCTTAACAGTGTGTAAACACCTCAGGGCCTGTAGGCACGGAGAACTAAACTAACACAGTGTTTTCGTAGTAAATGTTTATCAATGGTCGCCGTGTTATTTTGTTTATGGAAGGAATATGTTTCACGTCTAATGCAGGTTTGTATAATTGTGTTCTATGACAAACGACTGGTATTTTCCCACATACGGCAATGTGAAAAAGTCATTTTTACCCCATTTTTTAAAAACCTCTGTAATAATTTCTTTAATAAGCGAACTTTATTTATTAAATTTCAAGAACATACTTTAAAGTGTGCTCATGCGCCAATGACAATCAAGTCAGCGAAATATCAATAATAGTTTCATATGATGAATATTCCGTAGTTGGTCTGTTTGTGGTGTTATGTGACTCAGTAACTGTCGTGCAGTAGCAATAATGGACGAACAAGACTATAAATTCTAAGAAATAATAATATTAAATTCCAAAAATTAATAAACCACGTTTTTAAAACGGACTAAAAAGTATAAAGCAATTCCACCTTCGAAAACACATACAACATTTAGGACGATAATAAAGCAGGGTTCATTAAATAGTTAATAGAAAAGAGTGTAGAAACTAGCCGTCGTAGAGAAAACTCGCACAAGTTCAAAAAGCCTTGGTGTATTATTTGAATTAGTTATTTTCTGCTCTTTAGTTTTGTGTGTGTGAAATATTTCATTCCTATGTTAAAAAAAAATTGGTTTACATTGATTTTAATTTTTAAGTAACTATTTCTTCACAATATTTATTGTTATCTTCTTACATGTCATTGTCATCCAGTTCTGAGCTATGATTGAAGTTTCAAGCCTCTATCTCATTGGAAAATTAGTTTAAAATCGATAGCAAAATTAGTGTCAGCCAGACAAACAGAAACAACATGAATATTGAATTGGCATTTAGTTCTAAGATAAAAGCTGTCTATCTCATTTTACCTCAGGTCATTTTTACCAGACAAACAAACATACAAGATATCGAGTCAATAAAAACGTGTTAAAAATTACCTCTACAATAAGGCGACATTAACAACAAATAAGATCTAGTTTTACGAACGCGAAGAACTGTTTTAAATAGTAATATAATTAGATAATTAAAATATGCATCAGCAGAATACAGAAAATTTTAATGAACACACAAATATTTCGGAAATATGCACAATTACAATTACTTGTGGCTGGTTTGAACGTCTTAGAACTCATGCACGTTTGAAGAATTGGAAACCAATAAAATTTCATTAATTATCGTCAGATGTTGAGAATTTGTTCACTTACTCGTATTTATAACATGGAAACTCGCAATTGTATTTCGTGACACTGTATTTTCAAAAACACTGAAGTGACTTGCTTTTTGAATGTTTGGATGTCGATTAAATCGCATGGTTTAGCTGTTCGGAAGAATCATAAATGCTCGGTAGTGGCGCATTGTCAGAGTTATCTTTGGCCCAGTCAAACTGGGACTCGCCAACAACGGAAGAATAAAGATGGACATAAGATGCATTGAAGGCCTAGCAAAGGCACGTTACATAGATACGTAGGCACAGAACGCAAGATTGTCGGGACGTACAATCTAGAGAACAATACCTTCTATCGGTCGATCTCCCGAGGCATTCTTAACCCGTCGCCCGGAGAAGCAGGTATTAAAAACTGGCAGGCAAACATGCCAGCTACTCTCTTTGTTCAGTTAATTATTAAGTGTATCGATCTTCGTGCCGCTTGCTGCCTAGTGGAAATTTCCGCATGACGACTAGGTCATTTCAACAAAGAACATGGCGAAAAGTTCTGCGAATTTGTTGAACACCATTTTTTTTGTACGAATGCAAATACTGATTTGATCTCATTCTACTCCCATTAGTAAAATATATTATATGTGCAGAAACAAACGTCACAGAATTTAATGTGCTTAAATAAATAATGTCAGAGAAACTAAATGTCACTACGCAGTCCCCGGTAAGCCTGCCTGCGTGAAAACTGGTATATTCTGTTAAATGAATTACTTCTCTTGATATTAGTTTCCGTGATCAATATTTTTTTTTTTGCGTGTTGCACAAATTATCGCTTGAAATCTCTATCGAAATTTTATTTGTGTAGGAAATCTAAATTAAAACGATCCTTTGCAGTAACAGGTAATGCCAACTTGAAGAAAACTGATATTTTATATCACCGAAGCATTTATTTAGTGTAATGACTTTAGGAGCTGTTCCAAGAAACAAGTCCCGCCGAAAATGTTTGCTAAAGAAGTTGACAAAAACAGCTGCTTGCGTATTTTTTATTGTATTTCATAAACCGACCAATTTTAATTAATGCGTTTGGTAAAAATACTTTTATTTCAATGTTCAACAATGCCTACTTAACACTTACTACGTTTCCACGTCGTTTTCAAATCTATTTCAACCCGTTTTGAAAACGCTCATGGAAATGGGATTCAAATCTGAGTCGCAAGGTCGTACACTAAAAATTGAGATCGTATCGGATTGAGTTGGGTATAAACTCCTATGGAAACGCGGATCGTATTGAAAACTAATCGAAAGTAAACATTTACCTACTCGGCTGTTGTTTAAGCCTTTAGACTTTCTTATGACAAGTCCGTGTTTGTTATTGTCAAATTTAATGTTAAGTGTGGTTTACACAAATAAAATGTACGTTATTCGAGTTTCATATCAACATCAAACTAAGCAAATGTGTTTTTGGAGTAACTGAAGTACCATTTTTGGGATTCATGGTTAGTGCCAAGGGCATTATTCCATTACCTGATCGAGTGGAAACCATTGTCAAATATCCACTACCAAATACAGTATTAGAGTTGCGTCGTTTTCTAGGACTCATAAATTTCTACCGTAGATGTTTGCC
>PNEQ01005019.1:0-11685 GCA_003012365.1 Medauroidea extradentata | reverse complement strand
AAATGCCTTTTTTTAAGCTTCTAAAACCCAAAATTTAAGCCCTTGTGATAAAAGTTTAGTATGTAAGAAAGTTGTGTTTATAGTAATCACAAGAAAGCGTGAACCCTTATCTGCAAGTTGGTAGAAACGGAAATTACATTAACACTAATGGGAAATTAAATATTGATTATTTCGTAGATGGCTGCAACAGCTGATTTTGCTGCGTGGGCCACCGCATAAAAGGGCCTATATCCAATACGGTGAGAGATAAAATTTTAATGAAAATGGTTTTCGCCTATTGGAACATGATAGTAACCTTAGTTAAATTATAAAAATTATACAAAATAGTCGAGCAACCTCCATTTGCTGATTTCACATGGAATGACCCCTAATGGAGTAGTATCAGTCATAAAATAAATTAAAACCATAAGACATGTTAATTTGCAGCACTATAGATTAATACAGAGAATATGGTGCACAATAACCAAGTTAACTTCAGGTTGCAGGAACCATATTGGTGAAAATGGAACTACAAAAAAATCAACTCCCCACTTAACCTGTTCTGGAGCAGGGTAAGCAGTTGTTAAAAGGTGAAAAAATCTGAACATTAGACATAACCAAAATCGTGAAGAAGTGAAACTTAATTAACGGCAAAATATTGAAGAAACAGGCATGAAACAAACAGCCTATTATACATACAACACAATTCAAATAATACGTCAAAATATGCTGCAGATGTTGAATTTAGTAAAATATTAAACATGCAGAAAATAGGCATGCTTTTATCTTCAACCCCACCCTCTTAAAGCCCTGAACAGCATTACAGACATTCATCAGAATCATGGTGATTGACTAAACCTGGTCACACGACTGAAAAAAATCCTACCCTACTCCAACTCATTAGATTTCATAAATGCACTAAGTGGGATATCTACGTAACTTTAGTGCGGGATAAGAAATTTTAATTACGCCAAGACAGCGTAAACATTTTTCAAACATTTTTTTTGTAGTTTATTTTTGGTTAATTTCAAACGAGAAAACGTACATAGTGTTTACAGAGTTATTTTATTTGGTGTTCAACTAGTCACAATTTAACAATATTTTGTATATTAGACTTGTCGAAAACTTGGGATGCATGGGAAAATATCTACAAAATTCTTTGGGAAGACTCTAAACCACTTACACAGGAAACTGACAAAATTAAAATAAAAATCAAAGAATCAGCCTTTATTATTTATTAGCAATAGCAATATTTTTAGTCAACAGAGTATTGAATTATAAAATATGTGGATTCCATTGATCAAGAGAGAAATAACTTTACAGCACAAAATAAAAAAAACACAACCAATCAGAGTCAATCTCTGTTGCGCAACCAATCAGGAGACAGCTCGTCTCCCATTGGCTGAGCATGGTAAGTGGGCTTACCCTATATAAACAAATGGTTTTTTCCAGTCTCCTCATCAGTCGCACTCGTGTTCCTGAACCCTGTTTGTCTACCTGATGACGGGAACAGATTCCAGTTCCCGAAACATCGTAACACTGTCTGGAAAACTACTGTGCTTTCGTCTCTTCATTGTGTCATTTGTCATTTCTGTATATGTCTGATATCTGTTGCATTTTGTCTCGTCTCTTTGCTGTGTCTTTTTGTTATTTTTTTGTTCGTGTATGGTATCTACTGTGTTTTTTGTTTTGTCTTATCGTTGTGTCACATGTTACTTGGTTTTTTATTTTATTCATTATTTTCATTTGACCAGATTCCATTTTGGAATTTAATGTGTATGTATCTTGCTGACTAAAGTATACTCTGCTTATTTTATGGTTTTGCTTTAATTTGTTTAGTTTTCTCCGACAGTCATTCAATTTGCAATGGAGTACGTCCAAAAAACTGAATCCAGTTAGACTTGTCGAATGTCTCAGTTAAGGAATTAAAGAGGCCTGGTATAATGTTATTTAGCGTAGTCTGTTAAGACATATTGTAAACATCAGAAAAACACATTCTACAGAAAATTAACTACATAACCAAACCTCAGCAAAATCACACGAAACATTGTGCAATGGACAACAGGAAAAAAAAAAAAAACAATAAGAACTCAACAAACGTCAAAGCTGACGTATCTCGAAACACTGCATTAAAGTGAATATTTCTCAATGACATAGAAAAACGCACATTAAATTTCACAGCCAAAGCCAACATCTATGAAAGGAGTAGATTTCTTTGCACACGTGAAGCTAAAATTGATTTCTGTGATTGCCAGTCCTGTTGACTCCTAAATTGTCCACTCAAGTGAGACGGCAAATAATCATGACCATTTCATATAAAAGCATGCAGGCAACAGCAATATTGAAAAACATTGAGCTTCTGTGTCTAACCCATGAAAGTTGGCAGGTAAGATACAGGATCTTTGTCCATATGTGGAATAATATGTGTAAAATACAGTCCAGAGTTACATTCTAATACAAGAAGGCGCTAAGTTACACAAAACGCAATTTACATAAATTCACAGTTACATAATTTTTTGACTAATATGTCCCAACGTAATAAAAGCACGGCATGAGGTGGGGGCTGATAAAACAGCTTGCTGCTCCTCTCTCTCTATATCCTCTAATATCCAAGTTTTCTTGACCGCAGCAGTTGCAGACAGCAGTATTGCTTCTTATCTCACGTGAGGCGTTAAGTGCTGGGCTGTATCTAGTGTGGAAAACAAATATTTTTCAACCGAGAATTCCAACATTAATAATTAAATATTTTTCAAGATTTTGTACCTTCAAAAAAAAAAGACTATTCGTATGTGCAGGATCGTCGTATATGCCTGCAAATACGGCAGTACTAACAATCATACGCTGTGGCAAAGGCAACCAGTGGCAGACATCGAGCGCTGGAACCGGCAAGCAGAAGCGCAGAGATGCCGACAGCCTTGTAGTAGACATGATGCGCGCTACTTGCAGTACAGTTCTCGCCAAGAAAAATGCAGCATATGACCAAGAAAAATGCAACAAACTTTTTTGGTCCAATTACTTCATACTACTATTCCCGTTTTCAATTTGAATGCTTAACAGTTCTCGAAGACTAACGTAAAAATGGGCATAGAAACACCTACTTTGTACCTCAGCAAAAAAAACTACTTTAAAATTCGATAATTCGAAGTTATGTAATTCAAAGTACAAAATTTCGGCCCAGAGCACTTTAAATTAACGAGGTTTTAATGTACTAAATGTAAACTGTGATTTGTAATATATTTTTACTTTTTGAGGATAAAATATATATTATGGGCCTGTGAAAATACTTTATTTTAGTATTGCCTGATATTTGCTTAATTTAGCTAAAAATGTTACGAAATAATTGGTAATTGGTTTGTATCGGTATCGACAGATGATTAAGTCAGTTATCGGTATCGTTTCGGTAATCGGTAAAGTCTTATCGGTGCATCACTACTAATTATATTATAAACAAAATTTTTGTCAGTCAGGTAAGTAGCCGAAACCAGATTAATTTTTTGCCATGAAAAAAATTCAGACGTAGTAAACATTAGCAAACAAACTGGGTGATAGTTTTTTGATATTTGCTCTAGTTTAAGACTTAAAAAAAATATCATACAAGTGGTAGAAATGATATATCATGAACTTAAATATCTCTAAGGGAATTTTACTTGTTTACCCTTAATTTATGGTTTCAATTTTGCATGTTAGTTTGATGTGCTGTGCTGCTGCTGTTACTGCCTATGAGCGTAAATGGTTCGCTTGGAACATCCTATGCCATTTAAAGATTCCTTAAAGTGATAATAGTATGTGAAAAACACTGGAATAAGACGAACAAAAAATTTCACTCCCTTTCTTGTAGCCTAGATATATTGTATATTGCTGTACCTATATATGTATACTATAACTACAACGGTGTGTACAGTGTTTTCATTCAATGTACATTTTATTAATTGTCTTTAGGTTATACAATAAAACTTGTTGCTTCTGAAGATCTTCACTTTTAAAAATATTAATTACTTTTGAAGTAGCATTCATGTACAGTACATATACAGGAAGGCTAGCAAAACCTTTAAATAAAAAAAAATTACCAATTTTTCCAGGTCAGCTGCTCTTATTTCCCTCACCAACAAAATATCAATAAAATTAACCAGGTTGCATAATCGCAACAAAATTTTTTTGGGTAAATATTAAGAATCACTACTCATCGTGTACCAGCCAAACTATTGATTTTAGACATATAGTTTATTTATGAAAACTGTTTTTAGGGACGTGATAAGTAGTGCTACGTAAACAAAACAGTTTTGTTAGGTTAATTTAGGTTGTTAGGTCTGGTAAAAAAAATTGTATGCAGGACTACTTCTAAGGTCTCTAAAAGCCTTACGTAAAATGTTTTGTTAGGTTGCCTAATTTAGGTTAGGGAACCAAATGTAATGTTTGTAACCTAATTATAGTTAAACTAGCATAACCTAACACAAACCAACCTAGCCTAACAAAAAAATTACGTAGGACTACTTATGTCTGTAGAAACATTTTTCATAATAAACTATGTCTAAAATCAATAGATTTGCCAGTAAACGATGAGTAGTGATACTTAATATTTATCTTTTTTGGCGAAGCTAAACACTACTAATCAACATAACCTCACCTTGCAGAAATTATATCATATCTTCATTATTTACAAAGCAACAAAGTCTTCGGAGTATTGAAATACAACAATTTTCACTTATGTCAGTTCACTTTCCACTTTTAAAATGCTGTTGTGGTGAAGTTGGAGAGAAAAGCTCTCGGTAACAGTAAAAGCATTTATAAGTTGTCTAAAAACAAACGTGTAATACCTGGTCACTACACCATCACTCTTTGAAACCCAATAACATTCTAAACTACAACGTTCTTCCACTCTAGCAATTAACTCATTTCATAAACGAAATACGACACAAGACCAAAAGTGATGTAAAACCTATCTTATCTCGCTGTAACTGAAGTTTCTTTGCTGTGACACTAATCTGGTAAATTGTTGTTTCACATGATACAGATTTGAAAAAAACACCAAGGCCTACTTTCACAGTTTAAACTCCCAGCCTACTTAGGGTTTTCTGCCTTCAACGTGGCTCATAACGGAAAGCCGGCCCAGGTTGCTTAAAGAAAAATTAACACTGCACTAATTGCACCTTGCAGAGTTATCACCAGGATCTTCGTGATACATTTAATATTAGTAAAATCGGTTAACCAATACAGTCTCTTCCTTCCTGTCACGACTGATTTCTCTGAATTAATTACGTTGTGGAAATAACACATATTGTGCATACACTTCCAGATAATTTTAATCCACACACCACGAGAGTAATTTTTTTCCACTGTGGAAACTTGAAAACATCGCAACACATTGTCAGGGAAACTATTGGTCTGGCAACACTGGCGGGAACCACTGAAAACTGTATTTGAGACGAAAAACTGGTACCACGCGTTAAATCCACTGTTTCACACAACTACAATATCGGTACGAAAAAATGTTATGGCACTATAAAATTGGTATATGTACCAAGAAAATGGTACGTTGTATTCGCGGAAATGTTCGTTTACCAAATTTTTAAATTCTAGGTTATTTTAGAGAATTCCCTGACTTCTTCAGACGTCTTAAATTCCCTGACTTTTCCTGGTTTACCCGGTCGCTCGCCACCCTGACATAGTGGACTTATGAAAAAATTTAATAGTGTAACATACTCAAGAACATAACCCTTACGTAACTCGACCCCTTACTGTAGATGCTGAAATTGTCTGTCAAATTACCTTGAGCCAATCTGAGAGCAGCTGCGTGCTAGTCAGTTGAGAAAAAAGCACAATACACACCAGCTAATCACGGGGGGATATTTTAAAGGACATGCCTTTTATGCCAGTTTACATTGGTATAGAAACAACTAAACAATGTACAATCTCAATATTTAATCAAACTGTATCATCTAAACTTATACAGTAGAACCCTCTTATAGCGTTCCCGCTTATAATGTTTTCCTGGTTATAATGCTACCTTCATTTGGTCCCTAAAACTGCTTTATAATAGGAAACTACCCTCTTATAATGTTTTCCCATTTATAATGTCAACATTTTTTGGGTCCCTTGAGAAACATTATAACAGGGTTCTACTGTAGTGAGACTCACATAACAATTCCACTGTTCTTACAATTATGAAGACTATTATGCATACAAATATGTACACAAAAATACTCTTCATTTTGATGTACTGCATCATTTGTGAGCTAGTTTGTGTTTGTGGCAGAGGAAAAATTACTTATTCTATAGCAAAAGCGATAAAAACAATGTGAACACAAACGTTAAAACATGGAATTCTTACACAAGACAGACTATAAAAAAAAACAAGCAACAGTGTACAAGACTGTGTGGGCCCGCAAAATCAAACAGAGCTATTAACAGCAATTCCGAGTGAAGAACCCAATTGATTGCTCTACGACAAAATGAAAACTAACAAACCATAAAAAAATTTGTTAGTGAAACAAATGTCGCTATTCTTAATGCCTGCAAGATTACTTTGAATAATTAAAGCAGAACCCCATTTTAACACTTTTCAATTGACCTGGAATAATATTTAAAATGCAGGAAAGTGTAAAAAGGAACATTCCTATAATGTAAAAGCAGCAAAACAGACCACAAAAATGAGGTATAAATTGAGGGAAAGTGCAGAAACCGTAAGTGTAAAAAGGGGGTTCTACGGTATGTAGCCACAACCTTACACTTCATACAATCTCATGTTACTGAAATGCAGCAGAACACCTATTTTACGTTTTCATAATTTCCCTTATTCTAAACCAATTTTCTCTGGTGCAATGTATACTTCGTAACGTGTAGCCTAACTTTTCCTCTTAATGTTTCCATGTATTCTACACTAGATTTTAAAGCCAATCCCAGCAGCATTTAAAAAACATAATGGGTTACATTGTTTACATATCAAATAAGAGATGCATCTGATTAAAAATGAATCTGGGCCATAACAAGATCTTACTACTGTAGTGTATACAATAGATTCCTGTTATAACATGGTGATGTTAAAGATTTATTTATATAAAAAAAAACTAAAGTTGAACTAAAATTGTGTTAGAAGCAACTCAACAGAAAATAACCTAAGAATATTAAGTAGAATTTCAGATTGCAGCATTGCTGAAGAATGTATCAATCTCTGATACGTTTGTACAGCGTCCAGCACCAAGGAATTTCCGTATTATTACTTAAGACTATTATCAGAACTTGAAAGTACAAATGCAGTTCTAAGCTGTGTGAGCCCGCAAAATCGAACAGAGCTAATAACAGCAATTCCGAGTGAAGAACCCAACTAATTGCTCTACGACAAGTTAAAAACCAACAAACCATTAGAAAATTTGTCAGTGAAACACTTGTCGCTATTCTTAATGTCTGAAGATCCTCATTTAACTACACCTACAACTCATTGCATAAAAACTGAAAGTAATACAAACAAAAAATTTAAGTAATGACTTGCAAGGAAGGCGTACTGAAGCCTAATTAGGATAGCATCTAAATTTTTAAAATTTAACTCTCGTATTTCTACTACATATTGTACCTTCACAGCTAATATACTTTTAAACATTCACAACAAAAACACTCAGCTTGAAATGAGATGCCCATTAATTAAAATATTGTTCATCGAGCTAGAAACACACCTTTCTGTATGTTGTAGTCGGACAAGGTACGACCATCCTCCAGCTGCTTGCCAGCAAATATAAGTCGCTGTTGGTCTGGTGGAATACCTTCCTTGTCCTGTATCTTGGCTTTTACATTCTCTATAGTATCTGAAGCCTCCACCTCGAGGGTGATGGTCTTGCCAGTCAGAGTCTTCACAAATATCTGCATTTTGACAGCTCCCTGCAAGACACGCAACACACTAGTCAGTAAAATATGAACAAATAATAAAACATGCAATACTCTACGTTACAAAGTGAGTACTTTTGATGCCATGGTTACTTTTATCCTTTCTGACAGTGTGTTTTTTCTGCCACTTTTTAAGACAAACATTTCTAAACAATAAAAGTGTGTGTACACTGCAGGTACTGTAGTCCAAGGTTTACACCTGAGAAAAATTTATACTTTAATAAAGCTGTCCCAAGACCAGTTTGTCTACCAATACCAATATGCTCCAATATAAATATTTTCTACAGATATTCTAATCCAATTACAGAAGTAGAGAGGAGGGTGCATTAAGTTTAAAAATTAATAAATAGGATAGTAGGTACTTTATTTTCAGATTTCATAAAGCTAAATTTTACTGAAGCTGAAGTATAATTTACATGCACGAGAGAAATATAGAATACAATAAGAATTTCTAGTTATAAATGTAAATTTGTCGTAACAAATCAAAAATTCCTGGATGTAACTTCGATGGTTTTGCACTTAATTTTTGGACATATTTGTTTACTGTAGTAATTTGAATTTTAGCCACAACTTACACTTTATAAAACAATACCAACATGCATAATAAATATTATTTAATCCAATGGTAAAATCAGATACTTTGTAGACAAAAAAAATTCTGCAAATAGGCTATGTTGACCCTCCAATGTTTTAAATCATACCAAACTGTCTGGCTTCATATTTTACAAAGTAGCATCTGTATTAATAATTTCAAGGTGCAAACACAAGCTATTAACAATATATAACTTTAAATATCCTTATACCTTTGTGTTCCGCCTGTATATTTCCGACTAGACGACTTAGCAACAGTTTTAGCCTCTCTGTCTTCAATGTTTTTTGCCACAGGTCAAATTTATGCCGGATTATGTAAATAGTTTCCTGCATTTTTCGTAATTCGTGAACAAATTTTAATGCCATTTTCCCAAGACATAAATTCTGGCCAAATTAACGTCACACCATTACAAAAGTAAAATGCAGTGTCCTTAAATTATTTCTGTCTTATTAAAATATAAATACAGTATTTATTTTTTTACTATATATCACCAAAAAATATTAAACGGGTAACATTTTACAAGCTACTTGGATAAATAAACATGTTGCATTATGTAACCTAAATCACTGCCATTTCCCAGTCAACTTCGATACTCTCAAAACTCTCTTCGTTGTCAAAAATCGATTTTGTCAATTCACGTACAATAGGTATCTCGAATGAAACACACGTCTTACTATAAAACATGCAAAAAAGTGCAAAGTTTTCATTATTTCCCATACATTTATAAATTTCACAATTTCAAACAAAGACAGGAACTTTCATGGTAACTACTGTGACCTAAGGCCATGACCATGATAGTAACTATAGTTCCTGACACACACATAGATAAGCTTATGTTGCTGCCAAGCTTACTAAGTTCAAGACGCAAGCCATCGTCCAGTTTAAATACAGTACAAATAAATACAAAATAAACTGAAAATTGTATATACCTCCCTTCGTTAAGTTAGTAGATATTTATGCAGCAATTTTGTTGTAAAAAAAAAATTCAGGCCACTTTTGAGCACTTTAAAAAAGTGAAAATTTTCACAAAAAAGTGACTAAAAGTGACATTGGTCAAATATAGTGACTAGAAGTGAAAAAAGTGACAGACGTCGAGGCCTACATAGGCTACCTATTAATCATTATAGCTACCTCTGATAAAACATGAGATTTCGTATCAACCATAATATGAAGACAAGAATGTGGTTGGGGTAACAATTATGCAATTGATGATGGAAAGCCAAATGTTGCATAGAAACTAAAATCTGACTGTTTTTGTCATTATTAACTTTTGCTAAAACTACATTTAAAGTGGAAGTTTTATGAAACAAAAGAGTACAAATGTGTGGCTGTGATGTTAATATTGGTTTGACTGGGTTTAGTTACTTGTACACACTCAATTGCAAAATAGATGACTATCAGAAGAAAACTAAAAATAATAGAATGAAAAACATAAATAAGCAGAGTATGCTTTAGTCAACATGATACATACACAACATAAAATTCCACAAATGGAATCGGGTCAAATAAAGCAAGGACAAAAAGATGAAAAGTTATGATAAAATAAAAAATATAAAGAAACCCATGACACCTCCAACGTAAACAACCCAAGTTTGAGGTCTGCTTTGGCAAAGGGACAAACAGAAAAAACGTATGACCCAGAAGATATATATATATATGACACACACACGACACACCAATGAGGCGAAACAAAATCTGTATATCAGACACAAACAGTAAACATCATGTGACGCAACGATGAGACGAAACAAAAACACACAGAAAAACAACAAATGAGACGAAACAAAACACAGTAGTTTTCCAGACACAGTAGAACAACGTTTCGGGGACTGGAATCTGTTTCCGTAATCAGGTAGAGACACAGGGTTAAGGAACACAAGTGCAACTGATAAGGACACTGGAAAACTATGTGTTTATCATGGTGCCTACCAAATCAGGTTTTTAAAATTCCTGGTCTTTTCAAGGTTTTCACAAAGTTTTCCAGGTTATTGTGTTATTTTGCCAAAGTCAATAAAATGTCCAACAACATAAGTCTCCTAAAACCTATGTATCGCCAGCGTTCAATGATTTTATAGTTTTAAACAATATGGCATTTAAATAAATACTTTTTCTCGAAATAATGTAAAATAAGACTTATTATAGAACATAAAATCCAATATCATGAATCATAATTATTAACCTATATCACAAATAAAAAAAAAATATTTCAAGTAGGTATGATTTGTTATAAAACTTACCACTATCTGAAGAATCCGGTTTTAAAAATTGTCACACCATAAGTTTGTTGACAGATGACAAGTGAACTAAACTGGTATTGAAGAATTTCTAAATTTCCACTGTTGCTATTAACACGTTTTAAAATATGTCACAGTTCAAACTTCATAATCAGATAAGTCTGTTGTATATAACCACATCACTGCTTGCTAACAAGTTAAACAAATATGGGATAAAGAATGGTGAAGTCCACTTTACTACAGTTCTTCTTAATAATGAGAAGACTAATTAACACCTGATAAACATAGTCAAAATTGCATATTCTCCCCATTGTAAAGCAATGAAAATATCTTGCCCGATTTATTTTAAACTACAATCAGAATCAGTTTCAGCACCAATGACATAAACTTCACTAATTATTCAATGTAAAACATCTTCTTGAATACTCTGAAGATTTAGTGGAAGTTACCCCAGTTCAAAAATATATTTTTAAAAAAAATTAATAAAAAACTAACTTATAAATTGCTATTTACACAAGTTTCACTTCAGTCCTTTCAACTGCTCATCAATGGCAGCAAGTTCTTTTTGAGTTTCCAGACGCAGCTTTTGTTTTTTGGCCTCAAGTTCTTTGGCAAGAATTGTAGCTTTCCTCTTTTCACTTGCTGCTTTCTCTTCAGCACCAAGTTTGCTTCTTCTATCTTCCAAAGCCTGTTTCCACCTAGCATTTGCATTCTGCATAGCAAAGAGCAGTTGTTTGGAGATGTCAAGCTTGTAAAGGCCACCTGCGTTCTTCACCGCATCGTACACAAGACGCTGGGCTACGAGCGAATCTTGTTTTAGATTTTCAACAAGAATATCCCCATTGACTGAAAAGCCTCTTTCTAGTGCAGCATTTCCATGCGATAATATCAGTAGCAATTTCACAACTCTCCTCAAGTTTTCAGATGGAGTCCTGCTTAAAAGAGAAGCCCAGAAATGGTCTAATCTAACATCTTTTTTGTATGCTCTCATTTCCTCCAAGACGA
>PNEQ01005017.1:9921-21562 GCA_003012365.1 Medauroidea extradentata | reverse complement strand
ATACACTGAAGAATGTGATGGCGTATATCACAGTCTTTTGATTCACGAACCAGTCTCTTATGAACCGCCTCATCAAATTATTGACTGTACGACATATGGACAGTGCTCAGTCTTCTACATGCGTGAAAAAACGAAACTACCCTGCTCCGAGAAGGATGTAATCACTTTCGCAGTCAACAACTAAGACAAGAATATCCCATTGCATGCACCAGACTACACTTCGATGCGCCCAGAGAGCAACATCATGCAGCAGATTATTCCAGCAGTCAAGAGCTCATCAAATACAAAACTTGCATCATCCCAGAAGATCACTACTTAAGACAGCATCCTGACTGAAGACGCCTCGTCACTCCTTACAGAGACAATTCAAAAGTCCAGTCGCAGAAATCACAAGATATTTGAATCAGGTTCTTCGAAGGAGTGAAAGCTTCCATTTCTGCCTTGATCTCTCGGAAGATGCTACACAATCCAGTGTTCAACCCACATCAGTATATTCCACTTGACTGTGCTATTCTTGCTTTAAAAATATTACATAATGAATCTGACTGTACTAAAAATTATGATGAATGTATGTACAAGAGAAATGGAACTGAACAAATGAAATGATTTTATAAATGCTTTTGTGAAAAATAAAATTACTTGTGACAAAAATATCTTTCATTCAAAAGAAACCCTATGCGATTAAAAATGCAGTCGTGAAATGTGCTTATTTTCGAAGCAGAAAAAACTAATCAGCAATGTTTGTTGAACTGCTGTGACATATAAATACTTCAACATAAAGAAAGGTATAACTAGATTTCTGGTAGCATGCATTTTACACAAATGTTTCACTTAAATAAAAAAAAATGCCAAATGGTAACATGGATTTTAATGACATGAGAAATAATGAATGTGTGTAGAAAGGGAACACTGATAGTAAGATGCATCTATTCTTAATTACTCACATCTTAGTGAAATATTTCTTGTGAATGCTACTATATTTTAATTATGCCTGAAATTCTCAGAGTACTACAATGTATTTGTCGAAATACGCAAATAATTGAAAGTATGGACATGTACAGAAAAGGTAAAATTTAAAGGCAATACTTTCATGTTTGAAATTGTAACGTCATACTACTTAATAACTTTTTATAAATGAATGTTTTATAAGAAATATTTTTATTTTCGGCTCTCAATTATTCTGTACATTCGAAAAATTTGACTTACAGTGGCTTTGTACTTTTGATTGTCAGACAGTAGTTCATTACGGTGGTGCGCTGATTTCAATTGCAAAATTCTTTCACTGTAAAGTTTTTGTAGCCTGAGACTGTTACTCTGATCAAACCACTTTTGCATTAGCGGTTTTCCATTTTCTTGTAGAGGTAGGTATCTGGATGTAAGTAATGAACACCACATGCTATGAAAAACTGCAAGGCAGTGGGATAAATGACACTTGTTCATTCATAATTAGATTTCAATACAAGCCAAAACTTGCTAAACCACGTTTGAAAATTACTGCATGTTGTCTGGCTTCAACATGCCTGGTGAGTGCAGGTGACCTGGAACTTACTTTGGAGTAGCTGTTGACCCCATCTCCGCAGTTCTCTACATTTTTTTTTTATCAGGTTAAACGTAGTGTATTTCTTACATTCACGTTGGCTGTTATCTTCGCAACCATCAAGTAACAACAAAACACATATTTTAAATTATTTCCATCTTCTCTAACTTTCACAGTGAAAATTTTGGTTATGTGTCCAATATTGAAATTTTCTATTGACTTTGTTCCTCTGTATTTCGAATACACTGCCAGAGACTTCTTTCATAAGCTGTACATACTTCTTCAGTAGATGAATTCTAAACTGTGTAATAAAAGTAAAGGTATCCTGTATCGAATCTACAGTACAATTGTCATTTGGCTCTAATGTCTTTTCTTATGTTACGTTCGTATAATTACAGTTATTTTGAAGTATGAAGTTCTAATTTCAAGCATGCAAGTACTGATACTAAATAATTCATTTTCTGTATGCAGCCATACTTTCAATCATTTAGCTTGCATTGTACATATATGTAGACGCAGACTAAGAAACTGGGGGGATGCTGAGAAATGGACGTCAGCCTTCCCACACTTCGCCGAGAACACTTAGCCGAGCGCGTCATAATATTCGACACTAAGTACTGTGCAAAGCTCCCTCTCTAGTGCCATTTAAACAGAATACATTCAAGTGCGACAAAGGGAACAACTAAGAATAATGTTTTTTTCTCTCCCACACTTAGTACCTAGAAATGAACAAATCGTGGTGCGAGGGCTGAATATATAGTTGAGTAGTGGGAGACTTATTTCGTAAACTTTGTAGAGGACACCTGACCAAGTCCCATCTCACTTATAACATGAAATATTGCGCACGAAAGTCATTCTATTGTCGTCTAAGAGAAACTAGTTCAAGTGTGTCAAAGAGGACTACATCTTAATAATAAGGTTTTCTTTCCCTTGGCTTGCAAGTATTCACATAGGTGCCGAAGAAGGGTGGCACGAGAGTCAAAGCGACAGGTGATGTTTGGCCAGCCCTTGTCCCATTCTGTGTTGAACACACCTGCTGTCTGTTGAACAAAGAGGGGTAGGTAAGAAACTAGTCCAGGTGGTCTGCTGGCTTCTGAACCTAGCAGTTGCTACATATGGATGAGACTACATGTAACACTAGTTAGTTGTATCCTGATCCTTGCTGTGGTAACATCGACTTTATACAGGTGAGATATACGATGTAGCGGGAATTATGTATTATATTAATTCACATATTATAATATTTTATGTTAGTTATTATTAATATAACAACTGGTGTCATAGTTACCGCAAATATAATGCCAGTGTAAAACGTCCCTGATCCATCTAGGTATATTTTTGAGCTTATACATTTGTTAAGGTTTTAAAATAAAGCTGCATGCAAGTGGAAAATTGATTTGATTAGTATAAATTATGTTAATACATGTCTCGCTAGGATATTTACCTCTATTAATTATAGAGAATATACATGTTATAGAAAAATGCTATTCCAGTCACATTTTCAATGTATTAATGGAATTATCAGCCTGCTAAGCATCTCTTTTCATGCGCGCGCGTGTGTGTGTCAGTCAGAGTACTCGTGCTGGAACCTGGCGATGCACAGTAATTGTTTGGAATTATGGAAGATGCATAACGAAATTATTACAGAAATAGTTATAAATATTTAAAAGTATTCATTTAGGTAGCTTGTGTTGAAAATTTTAATTATTTTCTTTATTAATTTTTAACCTGGCATAGTATATTTGTTCACAAAGAGTGTTAGTGGAAAAATAAACTTTTCGGAGCTAGAGTTTTAGAAATGTTGCACTTTTTCCATTGACTCTCTCAATTATTAAGTTTTGCTTGGAATAACAATGATATTTGCATTAGTATGTAATAACATAAGTCACATGTTTTAGCCTCGAAGCATTCAGAATGACAGCTATACACACATTTACAAAATTTTCTAGCGTACTATACTTAATTATTTTCCCTGAAAATTATTTTTCACTATAGTGTAATCGTTTTACACATTCTCGTTGTGCGTCTTTATCTCACGTCGATATGCATCATGGAATGAACTATATATTATAGTAAATATTGAACAGTGTTTTCAAAACTTGTTACATTTATAGGATTAAATATATTTATACCGATCAATTATATTTATCCATGTATGTCAAACAAACACACGTCATTGTAAAACATACGGAAAATACATTTAATTCACTATTCTGGCTGTCTATACGGCGTGATGGTGCTGCACCTCGCATTGCTTTTCATCTGCCACAGGTAGTTACGAGGCTGGTGGCCTGTGCCGGTCACAACCTGCACGCTAGATGTATACCTACCTATCTGGTAGTCTCTTGCGATTGCAGACTCTCACACAATGTTTGGTCAGTTGATCGTGGTCTTACAAATGCTGTGTGCTGAGAATCATACTGTCCTTGCATTCCTCAACGCTCTTCACAGGTCTATATGTATTTATTTATTATATAGTTGACAAGATCATGAAGAGCTTTACAGCTCTCGAAATGTAAACTCTAGAAAAGGCGAAGAAAATCGACCAGACCTATAGGAAACACCTAGGATCAGTTTTGGAGTAGAAGAGTGTAGGCTACTTACCGCGATATTGAATTATACAATTTTTAGGTTATAGTGTTGTTGAAAACATAAATTACAACAGCACTGAGTTGAAATGTGTAACGATTAGCTGAAAATATTGACGTTTCTCATGGCAGGCTGTATGTGTTAAAGCAATTATTGTTTTACATGCATATATATGAAACACAACAAAAAATATAATTTTTAAGTTCGGTTCTATAAGGTAGGTAGTGTTTTGTTAATTATCATTTTATGTTTGAATAGATCCATAAAACTAAGCTTCCTACGATGAAACACTTAAAATAATACCTCCCTCACTCCCCTCCCATAACCATTTCACTCCAGCATATTTTCCTAATAAATCAATCAATATAACTTGAGTAATGTATAGAGATAAAAAATATAATGTTCACTGAATTTTGATCCTTACGTCAGGGGTACATAATGTTCTGCATATATATTTCGATTTTCATGCTTACCACGTCAAACATTTTGATAAATATTTTTTTTTGCCCTTATACCAAGCTATACAAGTTTGAATATTCAATTAATGAAAACTTAATGAATAACTGAATACAGTGAAAACGAATCCTGTCAAACTCTCTGTGGTCGCTTAAAAAGTCACGACCGATTTTCTAATATGAAGATGTTTGATGTTATCTAAGATATAGGTAACAAATTATTACACAAATAGTGCCAGGTGGTGCCATCGAAAATTCAGACTTTATCTGATTTATCTTGGTGGTGTTGGATGACATCATCCCACGGATACACTACGTCTTATTCGCCAATGTTGTGCTTATGGTTTTCACCAAGATATAGACCGAGATTTATTTTTCGAAGGAATATATGGTTATGTCGTACAAACATATGGAACGACCGAATCACCTACAGTGTGATGGGTAGGTAACACTTTATCAAATAGTTGCTATGGCGTCGTCCAAGACCTCAGAAGGTTACACAAGATGTAATGGATGATATCTTCTTACACGCCATAGGTTATTACCAGTAGCTCGAGATAGTACCTATGGTAGCATATATTACGCAGGGCATGACTAATTCTTGAAAATGGCGATGTGTGGTGTCATCCGATTCCCCAAGAAGGTGATGTCATCTACAGTAAAACCACGAATAATTTGCCAATGAGGCACTGATTTACATCACCCCACAGGCTTAGACTAAATCACCAAGTTGGCTATACATACACTGAGGTTTAATCCTTAAGAGAGAAGTGGGAAATGCTAACCGACAGATAGGCCATGGCCGATTCACCAAGATATGTAGATTGCCATCATGACATCGACCGCGATCCCTAAGATGCTAGTGAGCGGTGTTTTCCATGATTTAGCTCATGACTAAATGCTTAAAATAGCAGTGAACGTAAATTTAAAAAATGCTGATCATGGGTTGATTCACAAAAAAATGCGATGTGTGATGTCATACAAATTAAAGGCTATGGCTAATTTCCTAAGATGGTATCGGATAAAATAATACAGTAGATAGGTCTTAGCTGATTCATCAACATGGTGCCTTATCAAATATATCGGACATGGCCGATTCACCAAATTAACAATGCCATCCACAGGTCACAGTCGATTCAAAAAGTTGGTAGAAGGTGAATAAATAAACACAGACCATGGACGATTTGTCAAGATCACAAAAATTAAAGCTATTCTATAGATGAGAAGCAGATAATGCCAACTGCAGATATGTCATGGCCGATTCGCCAAGATTGTGACATTTAATTCCTTCTCAGATAGCTATCATGACATCATCCAAGATTCCTAAGATGGTAGTGAATGACGTTTTGCATTATAAAGCTCATTACTATATGCATAAGATAGCAGTGAGAGTAATTATAAAAAATAATGGTCATGGCCGATTTAAAAAAATGCTATTTGTGATGGGTTACAAGTTTTAACCCATGGCTAATTCCCTAAGATTGCATCAGTTAAAATAATGCAATTCATAGGTCTTTACCGATTCACTATCATGGTGCCATTATCAAATATATAGGCCATGGTCGATTCACTAAAATTACAATGTCATTCAAAGGCTATGGCTAATTCTCAAAGTTTGTAGTAAATGAAGTAACAAATACACAGCATGAACGACTTGTCCAGATTACAATAAATTTCCAATAGATAGGCCATAGCCAATTCACCAATATGGAAACGAGGCTATAAGATAGCCACCGTGACGTCAAACAAGCAGTGATCCACAGCTAGAAGCCTTTTTACCAAAAAGAGACAAAATTATTGCATAACTGGACAATAAATACCCAAATAAACCCCAAAATAATCCACAATGCGGAGATTAAATCCACATCTCTGCTCCGCTTTTCTCCGCATTGTGGATTGCTTGCTCCGCATTGTGGATCGGGGTTTCTGACATTGGTTTTTTGGGATGACAATGATATTTCGAGGGGAAAAAGGGAAATTTTTAAGGAAAAAAGGGAAATTTTTAGGGAAAAAAGGAAATTTTAGGGAAAAAAGGGAAATTTTGAAGGAAAAAGGGAAAATGGCCGATATAAGATGGCCGCCAAAACAAAATTGCGGAATCCAAGATGGCTGCCGTCAGGTCCTCGTCCTCAGCCATAAGCCAACTGACAGAGAACCTACATTTCCTATCTACTGTCATTGTGTTCTTATGGTAAATATAGTAGGTGGTATGTATGTTTATAATAGGAGTACTGATATAATGAATGAAATGATTTATGTAGTTGTTTCAGTGGTAGGGAGTAGTTAGCTCAGTTGTTAGATGACAGTTTTGTTGGTCTCTTTATGTAGAATATAGCTGTATAAGTTGACTGCTGCCCTGCTCTTGTGGATATTGAATGGTATCTTACCTCCTTGAATGTCTGGTAAGATTTCGGTAATGAAAGTATAATAGATGGGTTGGTTGGTATGGTTCGTGATATTGAAGGTTTGAACTATATGACTGCTAGGTTTAGGTTGGTGTATACTTGCATTATGGTTGTGTAATATGGTCGAATGTTCCTAAATTATAGTTGATATCAGGATCGCTTATAGTTTCTGAGGCACTTAAAGACACGTTAAGGTGAAACTGATCTGGGGGTTGAGTTGTGTTATGAGTAGCATCTGAAATATATTGATAGCTGATTGGAATGGTGGCTTGATAATGTATGTTTGTAAATGAATTAAAATTTACTATAACAAATGAAAATATAATGCTGGTGTAGTGAAATTTTATGTAGAAAGATGAGAACATTGATGATTAACATAATACTGAAAGTTATCTGGTTGCTGGATCGCATTATGTCAAATTAGGCCATGCTAGTATGGTTCAGGACAGGTAATGGTAGGCTGTAACTGGTTAGTTCAATGTGGGTCCTGTGACTTTTATGTTAATATAGAATAAGTGGAAGCGGAGAATACTTTAGTCACAAAATAAAAAATAATGTAAATCCTACTACACAAGGTAAGAAAATTATAAGACATTGTAGAAGTCTGGTGTGAGTAGACTGGAGATGAGTATTATTTTAAGTTCAATGTAGGATACCTGAAATTTGTAAGTTACACATGAGTAAAATCAATGGAACATAGTTTCCACACAACAAAACTAATGACAAATGAAATATAGTAGCTCTCGAGTAGGTCGAAGCATGCAGAATTTTTGGCTGGATGGTGTGAGGTATGCAGAGATGTTAGAGCTATGTGTGGAGCTGAGAAGAATGAGGAGCGTGAGGAGCATGTGTGAAGCCATGCCTAGCATAAGTAAATGGGGCTGAGATATATGATGAGAATGCATAGTTGTGTGAGGAGCTGATTGAGGAGAGTGAGGTGAAAGCATAGGTGTGTGAGGACATGGTTCCAGAGAATGCACATAGTTGTGCGGGTCATATATAGGTTCTGGTCTCGATCTACGTAATAAAAGGGAAGATGGGAGACTTTCTGAGTATGTAAACTGGAATAATGTTAACGAAATTGTAGACAGATGTATACTAGTTGTCTCTTAGCAGGCTGGAAATAATTGTTATGCAAGTGAAATATCCAGCATCAACGAAGAATTATGTTTAGATGATTACATAGAATGAGACACCAAAAGAATGTTAGCGAGCTTCACAAGCCAGTAAGGTGAAACTGGTCTCGAAGTATAGTGTGGGTGTTTGCTTTGAAGGACTTGTATCAAGCCGACTTGGTTGAAATGATTCCTTATGCTCGCAAGAATAAAGGCTACAAGTATATTCTGGCTGTTCTTGACTGCTACATTAAATATTCGTGAGCTGTGACCATAAAAACTAAGAGTGGTGGGGATATAACAAATACAATGAACATTGTTTTGCAAGATAGAGGTCCGAGCAAGAATTTACATACTGACCGCTGCAAATAATTCTACATTCAGTCATTTTAAGCACTATTGTCAAAACATAAAATCCCTAGTGATCTTAAGGCTAGTATCGTGAACACTTTAATCGTACACTGAAGAATGACATATGGAAAAAAATTTCAGCGAAAGGAAGTTACAAATGGATGGATATATTAGCCGAGCTTGTGTCAATATATAATAATAAAGTACATCGGACCACGAACATGAAGCCTGCGGATGTCAAAGACAACTCTTTACTACACACTGTTTATAAAAATGAGAAGAAACTGGACCTGCACAAGCCTAAAGCGAAGGTTCGAGACTATGTAAGGATATCGCGAGTGAAGGAAACATTTACGAAAGGCTACACACCAAACTAAATCATTGAAATATTTAAAGTTGTCAAGATTCGACACTACGAACCAAGGACCTACTACCTAGAAGATGTGGAAGGCAAGGCTATTCGAGGAAGCTTCTACAGCGAAGAAATTCAAGTAACCAAGTATCCAAACACGTATTTGGTCGAGAAGGTATTGAAGAAGAAAGGAAATAACGTTCTTGTGCGATGGCCAGGGTTCGATGCAAGCCACGACAGTTGGATTCGTCAATCAGACATTATGTATAAATAAAGTGAATTATGTATATTTGTTTAGAACTGAATTTTTGTGTTATTATTAATTAGCAAATGTTCTTTTACTGGCAATGGTATAAAACTGCTACTGGTGTGCCTGGAAGGCAGTCTGTGATGACTGCGCACATGTACTCTGAACGTGTTGGAACTCGCGGCGATGAGTTGGTCGGGGGTAAGGCATGTTTGTTTCTTATGTCATTTCTCCCCTCGCGAGGAGCGGGGCTGTCCCGTGCGTGGCTGCAGACCTGGTTGAGTCATGCTCCACGCGCGTGCAGAGACCTGTCCGATGTGCGAAGAGAGGATGCGTACAGGAAGGCTGGCAGGTGTATACACCTCTACCAGTTCAGTGTGCCTTGTCTAGTGAGCAGGAAGTGTTCCGTGCCTTGTAAGAGGAAGATGCCGAAACATGCTGTCATAACTTTATCTTAAAGAGCATCAGATGCACCAGTCCTTGTACACTCAATCAGTATTTACATAGTACACTACTACATTATAATTAGTTACTATAAAAGGACTTAAAGACAATTAAATAATTATGATTGATGGTAGTGATAAATATTACTTGTCAAGACTTGTCTGGAGGCATGCATAAAAAAATAATAATATTGGTGATAGAGGCGAGAGTCCAGCCTATGGTACATTACATGTCACCCTTAAACACATATGTATACAGGTGGAGTAGAATCAAGTGAGAATAAAATGGCGACTCAAACCCCTGGTGGCCATTCTTAGAATTAAAATATAATAATAGAGTATTTTGGCAGGAACTTTAAAATGGTGGGTTCCTTGTCATGTAAACAAATGACTGACGAAAATTGACAGGGGAGGGGGGAATTATTCCAAGATGGCGACCAAGATGGCTGCCTACTTCAGATGATTGGGTAGACTGAGAGAGCAGGAAAAATTAGGAGTGGAATAAGGGAGCAGGAGAAAATGAAAATCTAAGATGGTGGATATGGTGTACCAAGATGGCTGCCTACAGCAGACGATTGGGTAGAATGAGAGAGCAGGAAAAATTAGGAGTGGAATGAGGGAGCAGGAAAAATCACGAGTGGAATGAGAGAGTAGGAGGAATGGGAGATGAGGGTTATAGCTGCGGAGCTGATCAATGAGAGAGCAGGAGGAATGTATGAGTGGAATGAGAGAGCAGGAGGAATGTATGAGTGGAATAAGAGAGCAGGAAAAATTAGGAGTAGAATGAGGGAGCAGGAGAAAATAAAAATCCAATATGGTGGATATGGTGTACCAAGATGGCTGCCTACATCAGACAGTTAGGTAGAATGAGAGAGCAAGAAAAATTACGAGTGGAATGATAGAGCCGGAGAAAATGAAAATTCCAAGATGGCGGCCGGAAGCAAGATGGCGGTCGGAAACAAGATGGCGGCTGGAAACAAGATGGCGGCAGGAAACAAAATGGAGACCGGAAACAAGATGGTGACCGGAAACAAGATGGCGGATGAATTCTCAAATCCTCAGCCACCAGTCACTTGTACTCTGACCTACTAAAACACCCTACTGTGTTGATATTGTAACTTGACAGGTGATATAGCTATAGGGGAAGAATGGAGCGTACTGAGTCGAGGAAGTAACCGAGCGACCCCGAGCATTTTCGATGATTGCCGAATATCCTGCACAGTCTCAGCGGCTAGACATAAGTCCGACTGAACACACACTGGTTTTCTGCATGACACACAGCGATTATTACATACACTGAAAACAAAGTTACTTCATCGTGCGCGAAAGTTTCCTCGTTGAATGTCGCAATAATCTCATGCGTCGTAAAAGTCTTAGAGGCTTAATTGCCGTCATTGTTAAGGCGTAGATGAGTCCTGACGTGGCGAGAGTGGTAAACAGGTTCCAAGATTGTTATAAAATATCACTAAGTGAGATGCTGTGACTTCAGTGAGTAAGTGTCTGTGTTCAGAGAGACCTGCCAGTTTCTATGATGTTTCTAAGAACTAAGGTCATGTGGACTGTGGAATTGTTGTCTGTCTTCTTCGCTCTGGCTGCAGCACATAGCGTTCACACAAGGTAACTACACTCGCATATATGTTAGACTTCACTTACCTATGTACGTGCCTGGCTACTTATATAGTTGTCTACTTAGTTGTCAGCTTAGGTACCTGCATACTTTACCTATATACAGGCTACCTACTGGAATGTTGTCCTTGATTACCTTTCCTCGTGTCTAGATACTGACTTAGGTACCTGCATACTTTACCTATATACAGGCTACCTACTGAAATATTGTCCTTTATTACCTTTCCTCGTGTCCAGATACTGACTTAGGTACCTGCATACTTTACCTATATACATGCTACCTACTGAAATGTTGTCCTTTATTACATTTCCTCTTGTCTACATACTGACTTAGGTACCTGCATACTTTACCTATATACAGGCTACCTACTGAAATATTGTCCTTTATTACCATTCCTCGTGTCTACATACTGACTTAGGTACCTGCATACTTTATCTATATACAGGCTACCTACTGAAATGTTGTCCTTTATTACCTTTCCTCGTGTCCAGATACTGACTTAGGTACCTGCATACTTTAC
>PNEQ01005016.1:10616-36720 GCA_003012365.1 Medauroidea extradentata | reverse complement strand
GTTACCTTCTGCTATACCCATGGGCATAAAAATATTTATGGCAGATTCTGAGTTGTGGGTATAGCAGAAAATGGTGCGTGGCTCCTCGCTCATATTCACATGGTACCCAGAGTGATAACAGAAATCGCATAACATCACCGCCACATTTTTTAATGGTCGTTTTGTTCATTGCAACATGGATCGGCGCGAAAAACTACGGAGAAAAATATTATGTGCTGCAGCAGTTTTAGCTACTCAAGCACGGATATTTTAATTTTCTATTAGCATTTCCACTTGCTCGTACATACCATTTCGACGCCATGTTGAACTGTTGTAAAATAAGACTTGACCACATGACACACACTGCGCCTATGATTGGCCAGAGAGAATTCTGGGTAATATGAACTCCCGAAAAATAGGAAATGTTCTATTACGTTTTTGGGTAACGTTTCGGGTACAAAATCTGCCATGCCCAGAACCAAACCCCTTGTGGAGGTGCTGGAACTGCACTCAGACGGAAGCAGAAATGCTACCAGAAAATGGGCATATAAACTGCTATGAAATTGCGCATCGTGTGAGGCCGGCTTAAGAGACCAGATAAATACGAAACCGTATTAAAATTAAATTTTAATGAACTTAAATATTATATTTGTCATTTAATTTAATTTTTAAGTGAAAAGAAACCAATTTCGCCTTTTAAATTGTCAACTTAATGAAACTTAAAATTCAGGAAAGCTCTGTGATTGGTCAGTTTGGTGCATTAGCGATACCAGCACTCAAGTGGCAGAAATTTTCCCTGTGCCAAACTTATAACATTGATCTTTCTAACCTGTAGTAGAATTAACCTTAGTCCAGCTTAACGTCTTTGCTCCATAGATGGTTAAAACAGTCGCCTCGCGTTCAGAATTCCTTGGTTCTATCCCCTGACCGGTTGTCTTTTGATTTCGGTTAAGAGGTCGGGGAGCTAGTGAAACTTACGTTCAGCATTAGTGACTGTGAGAGTTGCTGAAAAGTGTGTTAGGAAAATTTTACGAAATTAAAATTATTTGAATTCGGCGATCGATCATTAGAGTGAAAATTTGTTTTTCGGAATGAAGCCCGAGACCATTAGGTGCTGCTATCTTGTGGTGTAATATTTTCTCTTTACTCACGGCATAATTGCGCGTGAGTGGGTTTTGGTAATCATTCTTCTAAAATTTTGGTAAATAGTCACGTGGAAAAGGTACCGTGCTATGTCTTTATAGTATTAGTTTATGACATTTGAGTTTGGGTATAATGTAATAATATAATATCGTGTTACTTTCAACCATGTTGTGTATATACATGTTTGTGGTAAAGGCAAGTGTTTTGCTATTGAGGTCTGTCGTGAATATGACACAATTAAAATATCTGACATGTAAAATTTCTCCTGATTTCTTATGTTTTTTTTTATGTGACACGAGATTTATTATTTTTTTTATTTTTGAAGGTCATACAGAATGCCGTCAGATGCCAAGAAGAAACAGCAGCAAAAAAAGAAGGAAGCCGCGAAAGCAAGGCAATCTGGTCGCAAACCAAATAAAATTGAAAATGGGTCTTCAGAGAAAGATTTGAATACCAACCAAAATCAGGCAGAAGTCAATGGAACCTACGAAAATGGAGTTGAAATCAGTGCTGAAGGTAGGCCTGTTTTATATTTTTATTCCTCAGGTCACAATGGAAAATTTGTCAGCTAGAGTCGAAAATTATTACTGCTGAAATTATTTACCTGATGCCATTTGTTAATCATTGTAAATGCCTCCTTAGTAGCATTCTGTAGTTCAATCGTTATGTTTTTTTTTTTTTTTTTGTTATGGACATTGTCGTACTTTTTGCAGAGGCTTTGTGCAGAAAACTGGAAGCAGATGCGAAATTGAATGCTGAAGCTCGAGCATGCACTGGTAGTTTGGCTGTGCATCCTCGCAGTCGAGATGTCAAGATAGATAATTTGTCCATCTCGTTTCATGGCCACGAGCTTTTACAGGATACTGTGTTGGAATTGAATTGTGGTCGTCGATATGGTCTTCTAGGCCTAAACGGAAGTGGTAAGTAGTTACAGATAATATATACAGCACTCACAATTGCTCTACTGCCCGTTGGTGTGTCCAAATTTTTGTCCCTCCCAACTACTTTGCAAACCATTGTAAAATATGTTTAGTATCTTGCTCCTGAGCCTCCATCCCAAACCACACACCAAAATGGGACGTGACAAGGGACCAAGCACACTTCTCTATGGTACGTCAGAAGTGTCCCCTCCCTTTTCAGTTAGCACAGTGCCTCCCCTACTTTCACTCTTGGACACAGTCCCTGTAGAAAATAACCCATTCCACCAGCCACTTATCTTCCAGCAGTTCATCCACTTTCTTTATCAAGACCCCCTTGGAACAACTTACCAATTGCATTATCAAAATGTATGAAACTGGCATTTGTCAGTTTTCCTGCCTCAACTGCATGTACTAGGCTATGTCTTCCAACAAACTTGCTAGCCAAGTCTCATATAAATAACATTTACTAACACCATTCTGGCACTCCTGCCAATATCTCTCATTCATGACCGAACCATGTACTGGACAACCTACGACAAATCTTTCTTTACCTTCGCTATATTCGACATGAGACATGCTGGCTTGTAGCAGCTAGGCCTCTCCCTCTTTATATATTGGTTCCATCAATGCTTCCTTCCACTCCTGCTGTATTTCACCCTCCTCTTAACCATCTCCAGATATCTAGTCCCACTAAAGTACTCCATTCTGTATTCAATCTAGTTCAACTGCATCGTTCACTGCTTTTATTACTTTATTTCGCTTGTCCTAGTACTACCATCTGTCCCTAGTGTCTTCCCTGTTCCCATCTTTTGCCTCAAACACTTACAGGTACTGGGCTTGTAGCATCTCTACTTTTTCCTTGGTCATTCATCGCTACCTTGCAGTCAATTCCTTTCAATGGTTGCATCCTCTCTTCTTCACCTTTAGGTCACCAGACAGTTTTCCCCATTCCATGCTTTCCATCACTTGATGGTTCACTCCTCTCTTCATCTACTTTAGCGTAGTGCTCAACCAGCATTGGTCTTCCTGTCTGTGTATCGCCTTATGAAGCTGCACTCGACTGCAATAGGCATAGAATGTAGACTGTTATTTCCCAATCTTGCTTCATTCAGGTACTGACTGAATGGGTCGTAAACATATGTGTTGTGTACGTGGTAACATGCATGTTGCTTGCACGTGTTATTGTTTCAGGCAAGTCGACACTGCTGTCGGTGTTAGGTAATCGCGAGGTGCCCATACCAGAGCACATAGACATCTTCCACCTGACACGGGAGATGCCAGCCTCTGACAAAACAGCACTGCAGTGCGTCATGGAAGTGGACGAGGAACGCTTGAGACTAGAGAAGCTGGCAGAACAGCTGGTTGCGTGCGAGGACGATGGTTAGTTTCTGCCTCTTCTTGCATCTTGAATTATTTTACCTACCTGCACTGACAACTACTTGTTCACTTTTACTCTTTAACTTGTACAAGTTCTGCTGGTTAAATATTTTATCTCCATCAGTAAGTGAATATTTAAGTTTATTGTAAGTCGAAATATGTTTATTGAGGAACTTGAGAAAAATAGTTTACATGCAGTTCAGTGTTTTAAGCAGGAATCAGTATTTTTGCGTCAATAATGGCTGTTACACAGAAGTATCTTCCAATTTCATAGTTTTTCAGTAAATCAGCCTAATTATATCAAATTATGTTGCAGTTATTGGGTCCATATACTTTGACAGGGTTTCTACAGGTGTGGTAAACCAGAATAACCTGGGAAAGTCAGAATTTTGATATGGTCGGGGAAATTCTGGGAAAGTCGGAGGAATAATTTCTGGTGACTGGAAATTCAAAATTGTAGAACAGACTTTAGGCTTAGTGATAAAAGTTAGCAGGCTTTATCAGTCGTTGTCTAGTTGACTAGCGTTCCTTCTGGGCTGGAGCTGCATCTTCATGCTTAGGGATTGACTTTTAGACAATTGCACAACCATTCACTATATTAAAATGTTTTCTCAGCAATTCATTTTAAAAATTGTTCTAGTTAATTAAAACTTAACTGCAGTTCTCTGGATTGTGGTAACTGAATGTGTTGAACACAACTAACTGTCCGTAGTATATTTATAAACAGCAAAGGTTTCAAAGTTGGTATTCAAAAACTGTCCTACAAATTTAATTTATTTGAACATTTTTTAAGTGAAATTATTGTAATTTTTAATTCAACGAAAAAGACAGGAAATTCATTAGGCCTATTTTAGTCTTTGAAAATCTGGCAAAGTCAGGACAATTTTATTGTAAAATTCTGTAGCTACCGTGGTTAAGATTTGAGAGTGGTGCAACATTTACAATTAGCTGCATGGAAGTTTTCATATTACAAGAATTTAAATTGGATGCCAAATACATACTTGAAAGAATATTTTAAGCAGTGCTCCGTTTATTAATTGCCTATAGTACTGTACGCATACACATACAATACTCTCTCAAACTTAAGCTTGTTTTTTATAGTTATTTTTAGTTCACAGCTTAGTTATTATCGCAAATAATACTGTTAAGAAAATTTTTGCCTTATTTGTAATTGCCTGGTGTTATATGCAGGAAATTAAAAATACCAATGTTGTTATAAGTAATAAATTAAAGCATTATGCATTCTGGAAAATGGTGGAACAAAAGAAAAGTTATGTTATATCCAGAAATGTTATAACAGGGTTCTACTTAAGTGCATACCTATAAGTATCTGTAAATGCATGCATACCGAGATATGTACAGACAGAAGTGTCTGTCCACAGTATTGGAGATTTTCTAGTTACAAATAGTGAAATTGCCCTTGCTTTGTGATTTAATTTTTTGGTAGGTTTTGTATTCTGAATTTAAGAGATAATCCATTTACTGTAGTGATGTTGGAGTAGGTTTTGTTCTATAATCGTAGTGTAAAATATTTTCAACTTATAGAAGTTGTCTTTTATAATTTTTGGGCATATATATTAAGTTTTTAGGGAACCAGGCCATGGTGTTTTACAATAGCTTTGAGGCTGATTTATGTGCGGTATGTAGTTAGTTTCTGTATTTTGGGGAAATACTTACAATGATTTTACATTGGATATTGGACCAATATGTGTCCTACTGCATTTGTGTTACATTTAGAAAGTATTTCATAGCTGATTGTGATTCGTTTTTTTCCTTCAGTTTTGTAAACGTTATTCTTGCTCCTTTGTTACTGTGGAAAGCAATGAGTATTGTTAGAGCCCACTTTTATTTGTCATTACGAACATTTGGTCGGAACACAGTTGAGTATTTGAAATGATTCAGACCTCATATTTTATTTTAAGCTACTGTACTTCTTTTGATACATAATTTGACATCAAATACAGTACCCAGTACCAACTGTATGTTATTGTACTATTAGTAATTGTAGTGGCTTAAACCCATGTTTGTGGCCATGCGTGGACATTGTGTTACCGTTTAAATGTAAGTATATGAAGGAAGTTCTGTGAAATGTACTGTAGGCCTGCTTTGTAAGAGTAGGGATCCTAAAATAATTTCTCAGAAGAGATGTAGATGGTCCCTCTTGCTTAACAAGTGAGTGAGATAATTTGGTCAGTGCTTAACATCGAGGTCTTTAGAGCTGGTGAGGGAAAAAATGAGGTGAATATGGAGCAGCGCCGGAATGAAACGGCGGGGGAAACGGGAGATCCCCGAGATAACCTGCCGACCAACCACATCATCCAGCACGATTCCCACATGCGAAATCCGGGGATTGGCTCCACTGGGAATCGAACCCAGATCGCCTTGGTGGGAGGCGAATTTTCTGACCATTCGGCCACCGCGGCCTCCCTCTTGCTTAGTTAGTTGTTCCTTGGTGCTGAAGCTTCGTCTTCTTAGCGGCACAAACTAGAAATTTTTCAACTACCTACGTACAGTCAAACCTCTTTAACACAAACCTGAAAAGACTGAAATTTGTGCAGTTTGTAATAATGAAGTTTGTATTGACAGGTGTTTTGAGAAGTACAAGAAATTCTTTAAATATTTTTTTTAGACTGTTTATCTCTAAAACGCAAACATTATCATCACCCCAATGTCTGCTTTTAATCATTGAACTTGGTATTACATTATTTTGTGCATTAAGAAAATTTTTATGGAGAATTAAGTTGATATTCAATTTCTCATCTTGTTCCAAGGGGAAAGAAAACCACTTTGTATTAATGAGAATTTTGTATCAACAGGGTTTGTATAAACAAGGTTCCACCGTACTCCTTTACGTCTACCCCTCTACCTGCCTCCTGCAGAGCAAGCACCATATTCGTACTACATCAGGATTTCAAATGTTCATTGGCAAGATGCTGATGTGAAGCATTTGTATTTCCATCACAGAGTCACTCTTGGAGCAACCACTTTTTATATTTGTATTGTAAACTTTCTCATTTTACAGTTCATTCCCATCACTTTCTAATTTTACGCTAAGGTTCTGGTTGACTGGTTGTATTGATTCATGGAATTCAGCATTGCTTTCTTTTCCATGGTACATTCTTCACTGGATTGGGTCGAGTGACGTGCTGTACTTTGAATACAGGTCTTGAGAGTTATGAGAAAGAAATGACTTTCAAGTTTGATGTGAAATACTACCAGAAAAAAAAATGTTATTTGTGTCGTATTGTACTTTTAATTTGGTGTAATTAAGAGGATTTATCTCTGTCAGATCGATTTTACTGTTTTTCTTATAAATCAGGGAATAGAAACACATTGTTTTGCTTATTTGACACTGACAAGGCATAGTTTATTGTTTCATTCACTTTTTGGAATCCACATGGCATTGTTTCTGTCAATTTTGTGGCCTCTGTAGTCGCTCCCGTAAATAAAGCAATTTTTCCTTTTCAGCTGTTTCCCGTTGCAAAATAATGAATATATTATGGTTCCAGCAATTACAGAAAAAAGATTAAGTTTGTATCTATGCTCTGTCGTGACAAAAATTTTGATACATCGACTGGAATAGACGTTATCGAGAAAAAACAGATAAATTCAAGATGGTAGGGATCAATACCCCTTAATATTGAAGGTTTGTGCATCCAGTTTTCAATTTTAGGGTCTCTTAATTTTAATTTTCAGAAATGTTTGCTTGTAGCTTCTGAGACATTACAGTTACAGTAAGTTAATTTTCATGGGTTACATTGCCCAGCTAAGAGTGTAAGTTGTGTGATGACATGGTTGCAGAGTCTCAGGAGCAGCTGATGGATGTCTACGAGAGGCTGGATGCAATGAGTGCTGACACTGCCGAGATGAGAGCGGCCTGGATTCTGCATGGTTTGGGCTTCAGCAAGGACATGCAAAATAAGAAGACCAAAGATTTCTCAGGTAATGTCCACGTCATATTTCAGCTGATGTTGCCATTGATCTCTTTATGTTTACGTAAATAGAACATGGTCTCATTTGCAAAGATTTAACACCAGGTGACTGTGGGTACATGTACTTGTCATTTAATTTGGCATAAAAGGATGCTGTTAGTTGAATCCCTGGATGTGAAAATATCAAGGGTTGTTGTGTGTGACTTACAGGTGGTTGGCGCATGAGGATCGCCCTGGCACGAGCTCTGTACGTGACGCCTCATTTACTGCTGCTGGATGAACCTACCAACCACCTAGACTTGGATGCCTGTGTATGGCTTGAGGAGGAACTCAAGACGTGAGTGCCTCCTGTGTCTAGCCCCATATCTAATTGGTTTTGTGGTGAAGCTGTTCACTGACTACCGGCAATGCCAACTGTCATTATATATGTATATATTAGGGATGGGACTTTAGATCTTTCAATTCCTTGATTCCCCTGATTCTGGCTGGTATCTATAGAATCTATAATCAAGGGAAAATTGCATTTCTTTAAATTTCTACTCTCTCAATTTTCTAATTTATTTATTTTGATAAGATACTTCCTTTGAGCTAGGTATATTTATTTTATTGATTGGTAAGTTTTATGTTATTCATGATACAGAATTTTTGAGACTCTGAGACCACAGCAACTTAAATTGCTATATGTTCATACAGTGAAACCTCTATCCATCGTTTTCCAAGGGACCAATCAGAAAAAATGATGCGTGCAAGAAAACGAAACATGCAGGAAACACCTAAAACTTGAAAAAAAAAAAAAAAAAAAAAAAAAAAACTAAAAACATAACCTCAAAAATTATTTTTAATATGTCCATCACATGAAAATTTGCACTTCAAATATGTGTGTATCGAATATGATTGTAGCTCATTTGTATTACCAACGATCTAGTTTAACATCAAAGGTGGCAATCCGAGACATTTGGCGATGAAAATTCCCAAAATTCTTGACGTTACTGCAATTTATTCACACTTTACTGAAATGCGAAAATAAAAGCACACATTTACAACAGAACAAAATGAATTTGTACACAATGCATGTTTGAAATATATTGAAAATAATTTGAATATAAACTTAAAAAAAATAATTTGTCTATAAAGAATTACGTTCTTCTGTTGGTGGCAACATGTTTGTTGTTCGTTTAACGAGAATACGGCAATGTTTGTGTTTACACACACAACCTACAGTACGTAAAATGTTTCTTAAAATAAGATGAACGATTGCCAAACATATTTGAAACAATAACATAGAAATTTATAGTAAAAACAAACCAAACATATAACGTTCGTCCGTATTTTTGACAACGGTAAATGTTTGCCTTGTGCGGCTATGATACGTTGTTTACACTTCTTTGTTTCGAGAAGTGTATAAGAGTGTGGTATGAAAATGTAAAGTGTAAGTTAGCTTTTTTTTTTTTTTGTTGTTTGCGAAAATGTCTGAACGGTCAATGCGGGAAATTTATGCATATATGAATGATCCGTGTGGGTTTATTTAACATTGTTTATATAGGCAATTTGTCGGGACCGTGAAAAACGATCAATGGATCCGGGAAAACGAAAGAAACAGGAACTATGCAACGAGGTTCCACTGTATTTCTGAAGACTAACCTTGAATAACGTTAGTCTGTTATCTGTTATGACCGGTTATAACAGTAATAAACTGGCATAAAAAAGTTTTTTTTGTAACATCTACAATTCAGTCACAACAACAGTTTCAAAATGTGTTAAATAAAAAACAAACTTACTGGTCAGTTCGTAACTCCTAGATATACTATGCTGTTTTAATGGCTAACCTTGACGACTCATCGCTTAAATACAGTAGAAACCCTATTTTACACTTTTCTAGGGACAAACAAAAAATTATATAAATGAATGGAAGTGTAATTGAGGGGAAATTAAAAATTACAATTCTATGTAAACAAAAAAAATGCTAAGGACATACAAAAAGCTGTATTGTAACAGCCAAACACAATAAGCCCTAAATACTGTATATTTTATAAAATCTTGATATGATTCTGATAAACAGTATACATATTACATACACTCAACAGCAACACTATACAATATCCTACATAAAAAAAACCTCAACACATACCTTTTACACGTAGCTGGACTCTCAGATAAGTAACATGGAACAATATTTATGTCAAAGTGCAGTAGCTTCTCCACATAACGTTTGTAAAACAGTAATTAAAAAAATAATTTGGCACATACGATATGGGGTAGGGAGGTTATGGAAGGAAGTTAAATACGTGTCTCCTATTATTTCTTAGCGAAACTAATGAGATTTTACTTTCCACCCTACTTCACTCCAGTTCAACACACTGCTGTAACCTGTGCAGTAAAGGTATGATGTTTTCACTGTCACTGACACTTGTTAGGTAACAACTTACAGTTTCCAGTGCTGCCACTGCTTCAACATGAGTAGGTGGAGGTTGTGGTACTTCTTCCATTTCCTTCCTCCTCTTCTTTGTACACACTTTCACTAGCTCCTTTTCCCTCCATGTGCTTTTCAATCATATCATTGATGGTTTGTACTTCGTAAGTGACAAGTGATTCGTCAACACTTACAGATTGCTCAAATGTCTCTTCTGGTTTAAGCGATTCCCATTCTGGAGGCATTACTTCAGTGTCTTCTGGGGTCACAGCACCTGCCCCACCAAAACCTGCTTTTTGAAGCAGTTTTGGATGGTGCTAATGCTTACTTCTGACCATGCTCAAGCTATGTAGTGCAGAACTAACAGTTAGGATGCTGATTTTCATGTTGGCTGAACTGTGACCTGAATCGAGCAGATTGATGGCCTTCTGGACCAATCTTCTCCTGTACTTTGCCTTGAAACACTGGATAATCCCTAAATCCAAAGGCTGCAAGTAACTGGTGAAGTTTGGGGGGAAGAAAACCAATTTAACATTTCTTAGAGAAATGTCTACTGGATGAGCTAGACAATTGTCAATGAGCAGTATTATTTTTCTGTTCTGTGCTTCCATTTTCGCATCCAAGAAATGCAGTTGAATAGCAAAGAGGGCACTAGTCATCCATGCCTTTTTGTTAGAAAATATTTTGTTGGCAAGGTTTTCACATTTTAAAAACACATGGGTTTTAACGATTTTCCTACCACAGTTGGCTGTAGCTTTTTACTGCCGTCGGAATTGGTGAACAGCAACACGGTTAACCTAAGCTTACTCAGTTTTCCACCATGACACTTCTCTCCCCGAAAGCCTAAAGTTTTGTTGGGAACAAAATTTAAAAATAAACCTGTCTTGTCGGCATTGAAAATGTTCTTTGATTCATAATTCTTCACAAGTTCTGGTAACTTACGTCTCCAGTCGTCAACACTTTCAGGATCTACACTGTTGCTCTCCCCGAGACAGCGTGGTAAATGACAATATACCACCTCTTAAAGTGATTTATCCACCCGTTTGAGGCACAAAATGTGTCAATAACGAGACGTGTTGCTACGTGAATAGCCTTTTCTCGCAGCAATTTACCCTCAGTTCTCTTGTTCACAAAACATTCTTTAATCAAACCATCCAACTCTTCGTATTTTGAAGTCTTGACTGATTTTATTTTCTTTGCCGTGCTGCAGTTGCAATTTGCTGCATTTTCAATTGTGTTTAACGTCGAAACTGGAAGGCCTAACTGTTTAGCTCGTGAAACACGAATCCCATTTTGCGGATCCAGACGTCTCAAAATGTCGACCTTTTGTTCAGTCGTAAGCGATTTTCTGTCTTTTTGTGTAGCCATTTATCACAAATACTAATACAAAAATACGTGAATGTGCAATTTACATTTGTTGCTATCTAAATGTAAGTGGAATGTTAACCTTAAACTTCTTGCTGCAACAAAACAAACGTAGGCCTACTAATAAAAACAGAAGTAAAACCATAGAGGCAGCGATACATTGAGCAGCAGAGCAACGAAAATTGATTGTTGAGTAACTTGACAAAATAAACTTCTTATGTTTCATCGTAAAATGTGGGAAATTTAATTGCGGGAAACAAATATTTTCATAGTGTAGCGGGTCTACTACTGCGTCCCACGATGGGCGACCAAAAATTTAATACGTCACACGTTGGGTAGGCTAGAATGTGGCGCGTTGACAAAATGCCTCCACATCCACGACTAGCTCAGCGACATCAACAAAATCAAAGGCATGGGTTCTTACAACGTAGCGCAAGACGAGGAATGAAAACTGCAGAATTTTCGCAAATCTTGGGGTTTATTGATGAAGTTACGTTCCAAACTTATACATACTTAAAATTATGACTGCCGGGAGGCGCCCTTTGAGCAAACCAAAGAAAAGTTTACATTTATCAAAACTGTAGGCCGGTGTTTACTGAGAATTCATCAGTTTCTCTTAAAAAAAGAAAGAAAAAACCAACTTCACAAATTACTTAAAAATATTTACGAAATGAAAGTCTTTACTAATGCTGCAGAACCCTATCGGTTCTGCCTCCATGATCACTCAAATCCCGCACAACAGTCTCTCACGCCATCTTGATCACGAGAAAACTCCGCGTCCGCCAACACACAACCATCTTGGCCTACATCTCGCCAACAACTCCTCTGCCTTCGCGCGCTAGCTACCGGTGTTGCCAGTCAGTGCTGCCATTACAGGAAACAGTTTAAAAATATTCCTTTTACGTAACTAAAAGAATATTTTTAACGAGTGATATTTCCACATAATTATAAACATTAACATTTTAGTTTCCATATCAATTATATACGAAAATATTAAGTATTAACCTTGTTACTAGGTGAAAGAAACATTAAATTTAAAATTGACGTGGCCAATCAGCAACAGTCTGTGATTTTTATGGCGGCAAGTTCTTATGGCAATGCAAACAATTTAAGCAAAAAATACGTATTGAAAATTTACTAGACATAAACACAATAATTTAAATTTTAAATAAATACAGTAACATAATTAAGCAAACTGTTATTCTTACTGTGAAATGAGTAACTTCTAATTACCAAATTAAATGTTACTTATTTTAAGAAGAATTAGTTCACAGTTACTGAAATTGATTATTGTAATTTGTAAGTGGGAATGAATTTCCACTGACGTGCTGGCTTTTAACGCATAAAATTACAAATAAATCTTAACAAAACTCTCAGATACCATTGTTAGAATAACCATGAAGCCTAGATTATAAGTGACAGCTAAATATGAAACGAACATACTGTAAATTTAAACATGTAAAATTAATCTGGGGTCTGGGCCTGGGCCACGCTACTATAGATGTGTATCAAAAAGGGAAATTTAGATGCAGAAAGTTAACAAAACAACACTGGATTGTAAACTCGCTCAGGAAAAATGGTGTATTGTGTGGGAACTGGGAATGGAATATTGACGACTGTAAATTGTGTAAATGATATGTATTGAAAACATATATGGGTTCGGGTGGAAAAGACAGTCTCTGTTCAACATGGCGGCCGGCGACAGTTTCACTAGTCTGTAATGAGCTACAAAACATTTCATCTACGAAACATTTGGTCGAACCAACCCCGCCGGGAATCGAACCCGGAAGTGAGAGGTCTAATTTCTTAACCACTGCAGCCCTAACTATATTGTGTGTGTTTATGTGTTTGTGTATTTTTTCTAGATTTTCTTAGCATGCTTGTCTGCATTATAAGTTTCTTGTTCCAGTTACAAGCGAATCCTAGTAATAATATCCCACTCGCAGGACTTCTTGAATGGTGTATGTACCAACATCATTCACCTCGACAAAAAACGACTGAAGTATTACACGGTAAGTAACCATCACAGTTTTTCCTAAATTGTAGCAGATGTGCAGTCGGGAGGTACAACTTGGTTAAGCTTGATACACAAATTGTCGTACAAATATATTTTCACTTTGGATTTCTGTGTGTGCTGTGATCAGGGTTGTGTTAATACTTGATTGATGCAACTTTTATCGGACATGACAGCAAGCTAAAGAAATAGACCCTTGGAAAAATTTTTCTTTATTTGGATTAAGCTTGCACTCTGTAAAAAAGCATAGGCTTTTAGGGTATTGGTATGTCAAATATTCTAGGGTAGTTGTGCATTAAATCTGCATAAGTATGCTATTACTATATTAACCTTTCATTCTGTTTTCACTTTGTTATTGCCGTTTGCATATTTACATATCTAACAAATAACAACAAAGCTTGGCTACTGTGGTGGTACATACAGCCACGTTAACGTTTATATTAATTTTTAATTTGTGCGCCGGTCAGCAACGAGCGTCCTCTTATCTCAGGGGTCTTAAGTGGGTCCGTAAAAACGACTAGAAAGTAATTAATTTAGTCCAAGATTTCACACTTTTTTAAACTAAACGTTTTATTATTTTTCTTTCTTTTCTTGTCACAGCTCAACTATGTAACAGCAAATAACAAAAAAACAAATCAGCGGGCGACACGCCACCTTAGAACATTCCTCGGATACCGATATTTCACTTGGCTTGTAATTCAGAAAAAACTCCGCTCCCTTCAGGACGCACGCCCTACACCCTCTTCGCGGTCCCGCGGCCAAGCCCTCTCTGCCGTCCCAAAACTGCCTGCCTCCCCTGTTTACGATCACGTTTCCGGGGAATGTTCTAGAAGGTTCTAGCATGATCTCATATAAACATCTATTTTGTCTAAATTCAACTGCAGAGGATATAAAAGAAATTTTTTAACATAGAAAAATTCAGTAATTTACTATGATTACAATGGTATTGCATACTGCCTAGTTTAACAATTAAAATGATTAAAATAAATATAAAACTAAATTCGCGCCGAAGCACCAGGAAGTTAAAGGTTCATACACTCCATGTCCTTCACCGTTTTCTTGGAACTTGCTGTCTTTGTCCTCCCCCACCCAGCTTCTCCCATGCGCCGGCCAGGCGGCCTGCTAATCCTTGCTCACTCCTCAAAAAGACGAGGGCTGATTTCACTAAGCATAACTTTTAAACGCTTGCATTTACCGCCAAACACCCAGAGAACAAAGTGGTTTGAAATTAAATTCTGATTCAAATGAAACCAAACAAGGCTATGCTCCGATAAAATTCACCGTTCAAACTCCTGGACTTAAGACTATTTCCTCTTACAGTAGTGCTCTTATGTTATACCAAGCAATGTGATTGGCTCGGGTTCCAAACTCTGAATCCCTAGTATGACCAGTGGTAATGTCCTAGCAGGTACCCTGTTATCTTAGTTTGACACTCTACTTAGCTTAGCATAAAAGTTTCCAACAGCCTATCTCAAATGGTATACAGGGCCAGGCACACCCCTAAATGTCACCAAAAGCCTGGAACTAGAGACTAAAAAAAAAAAAAGAAACAATCTTTATATTGTGCTAGGTTGGCATTTCGCATCACACTACTTTCTAAGAACTGACAAATTCTTGTTTTGGTGCCTGAGCCGTAATGTGTATTGAATACTAGTTGAATGTCACTGAACACTGGTGATGGCAGGATTTTTTTTTTCTTTCATTTTCTTAGAGGCGTTATGGAAAACAAATTTGGCTAAATGTAAAACTAGGAGTTAATTTCCAGTAGTTATTAAGATTCACCACAAATACACTAAAAGAGTTCTGGGGGATTCTGTAAAAAAATAATATTAATTAATACTTTGTTTGTTACTGTAATTGTGTTTTAGGCTGTTCATTAAAATTAGCACTTTTGAAAACCATCTGGTACGTAATAGCAATCAATATTTGTATTTTATAGTAGGTAGCTTGATACATAAAATTTTGGTGTGTGTAATTATCTGCTCATTTTATATATATATATATATATATATATATATATATATATATATATATATATATATATATATATAATATATATATATTGTTTCGTCCTGACAATATAAATGTTAATTTCAGTGCTACATGTTAGTACATATACTATATTTAACATAAAAATTGGCCAAATTTGTCAGTGTGGCAATAATCTTCAAGAAAATTTGAAAGGGTATTCTTTAAATTTAGGCATTGATATGAAAATTTGGGAAACTGCTGCTAGGCTACTAATTACTAAAACATGTACATAGAGATATACGTACAAGTACTTAACAGAAGCAGTACTTGCAGATTGGAGAACACAAAACATAGATGGACAACACATTTTTATGCGGTTGCACAGTCGCAGCGTTACGCTGGCTAGGCCAGCTTCCTGGGGCGGCGAGTGATTGCACACTGCAGTATTGCGAAGTGATGGTTGGCCGACGAGGGACAAACTAGGGTGTGGTGGGAAATTTGAAATTTATCGGATGTTGTGGCCTGGTGGTTGTGTGGATTTTGTGATATGCTAGTTCCTAGCACCTCAGTTCTGCACTATTATCTGAAGGTTGTAAGACTCTCACCACTCTGGTGCTGTGTTCCAGCCTGCAAGTACTGTTTCTGTGAGTGCTTGTACATCTCTGTGTGTATACTTTTATTTTTTTTTATCAACAAACTTAGTTTGTAACTTGGGAGGGTGTTTTACATGAGGTAATTTGAATACATAATTAATATTCTGTCAGTTACCAGCTCTCATGTATACAAAATGTTGCTGCTCTCATGTTTCCACTTCAGTAGTATCACACATCAAATTAGAGCATTAGATTTTTAAGTCACCTTAGATTACATTACCAAACCAAGGTATTAAATGTAACACAAATTAAATATAACTAAATAAATTTAAAAAAAAGTAAACAAAGTGAAAAATCACTGTTCAAATCGCTTAACGTACAGCACAAGATTGTTGATACAAGACGACTCTTCGAAAGTGGTCATGCAGCTTTGGCTATATTCGGCTTACGACAAGTCCAAAGAGTACTGTTCTGAGGGACCCTGCGTTCTGCAGCATATGCTGCACGCTGGAAGAGAAATGCTGCGGTAGACACATTGTCTCACACCTGACATGTAATTTATTTTCTAAAACTGTTTTAGAGCTGTAAATTCATAAAAATGATTTGGGTAACCAAAATATTTGAGGCATGATGTTATTGCATAAGTTACATACAGTGAACTTTTTTTGCTACTACAATAGTGTTATAAATTGGTACTTTATTTTTCCTATAGTTGAAGGTTGTAATATATCGAAATATCTCGACACGTTACAGGTTTTAAATACTATGATACGATGTGAAGAATTTCAACATCTAAAGTTAATATGTGTATGGACAAAAAAAAGTGTGTTTTATTATTGAGAGAAAAGAAACTATTGTTGTGGCAGTGTTGTAGTAAACATGGACTACACGATCTTATTCTTTAGTTTTCCTTTATGTATTGATATAATGTTTCTGTCAGAGGTAGAATACAACCTGAGGTACTGAAGCTAGCCGTGGATAAATATACCTCTGTCAAGGTGAAAATTATCATGGCTGTTACACGCAGGCAGTTGTTATATTTGAGTAAATAAGGTAGTCTAACAATTTGTAATAAACAGGCTGATAGGTAAAAAATAACAAAGGCTTCATCTTCATAGTGCTCGTTTTACCATGACTAGCCTCTAGTTTAAACATGTTGAGTAACTCGTGTTTTGTTCACAGGGTAACTATGAAGCATTTGTTCGCACCAGACTGGAGCTGCTGGAGAACCAGATGAAACAGTACAATTGGGAACAAGATCAAATAGCACACATGAAGGTATGTAATGTCACTTAGGCCACTGTGCCATTCTGCATTGCCTGTTTGTGAACAGGGTGCTAATAATGTGCCGTTCCTACCTAATCAAATTGTTTTCTAAGCAGTGTAAGTGCAATCCTGTATGCTAGTGAAACAACTTTAATAAAAATCTGTCACTAGCTAACTGTTTTATTAAATTTTTTCACAATGTGGTTCATATTAACAGCCATTTTCTATAAGCACATGCATGTAAGATCTTTAAAAAATGTTTGTCCTATTGGTTTACAAAATTGGATTTTAAAGCATTGGTATTACTAGCATGAATTCTTTCTACCAGATTACCCTGCATAATACACATTAATATTTTATTCTGGTGCATATTTTTGTAGTAGAGAAATTTTATCCAGAAAATAACAGCCCTAAAGAGTATGAGTTGTAATATTGTTGTTTGATGATACATATGTATGTATAAAAATTAACAGTATTTGTAAATACCGGCATCTGCAATCTTTTTTATTATTATTTAATTTTTATGATTTCAGAATTATATAGCAAGATTTGGTCACGGTTCGGCAAAGTTGGCCCGTCAGGCCCAGAGCAAAGAGAAGACGCTGGCCAAGATGGTGGCTCAGGGTTTGACAGAGAAGGTGACAAATGACAAGACAGTACATTTCTACTTCCCCTCATGTGGCACAATCCCCCCACCAGTCATCATGGTGCAGGTGAGGGCTTTCATTCTGCATCTAAAGTATAGATCAATTTTTGCTGTTACAGAACTATAGTAGTAGGATTTGTGTTTTACTAACTTAAAAAACTAGAGGTGAGTTAGTGCTGATTACTGATCATTAAGATCTGTGGATTTTGATAATTGTGTCATTTGCATGCTCTGCTGTATGCATGACTGTCTTTTTTTTTTTTTTTTGTTAATTATTTTTTGAAATATATATTGAAATATATTTTTAATAACACAAAAGCACCAACTTTGTTTGGGTTCAGATTTGTTGCTTGATTTATTTTTACTGATATTTACTTACATTTTCATTGTGGTGTATGGAATTGATAGACATCAGTTACGTGATACATAAAAAGGAGCTATATTTTACAAAAAAAATTAGTATGCAATTGTTTACTTTGTGTGAGAAGATAAACATTGGCACTAATTTTGTTCTGTTATTAAACATCAGCACAATCTTTGAACTTAATTTCAAAATCAATGCAGCCAACAGCAGAATTACAACCGAAAAAATTCCCAACTGGTATCAGCATAGTTACGTTTACAAACTTGATACCTTAGTTGAAGGGCAAGCATTGTCAGTCTCAATCGATATCCCAAGCTTAAGGGTGAATAGATTGTGCTAAAATATGTAAATAAATGTCTTGTGGACTGCTACACTTGCAAGTCGATAGCTCTCGCAAGTTTGTGTAAAATTCTTAAGTTGATGGAAGATTTATTATGTTTTACAGAGATGTAGTTTTGTTAAACATAGTAATGATGGATCAGTGTTCTCTACTACAGAGTTTTTTTAATGCATACATGAACAAATTCATGCTTACACAAGTTGTTTGTAGGGTAAAAGTATATTTATCGTATTTACTCACATAATGGCCGCACCATCATTTTGAAAGGCTTAAAGCTGTACGTATTTTAAAAACCCTGAATAATAGCTGCACCCCATCTTTTTCAACAGGGGACACAATACTGTAAAACTCGGTTGAGACGTTTACCAAGGCATCAGGTTTTGCTATCGCTTTCGGCGAGAAAACGATTGGCCAGAATGGCAAAACTGTGATCTGCAAAATGTAACTGTTGCAAACTTCCGTCAATCGGAAGCGCGGCGCACCGGCACGCACACCTAGATCCTCCGTATTTCTTGCCTACAAGATATGACGACTGAACCGAGCATCTAGGTACCAGACGCAGGCCTAGATCCTCCAGAACGCCTATATGACCTACTTCCAGACATGATGAGTCACATTCGCTGGTTGATTATACGTTGTTGATAACGCAACTGCGTCTGGAGAGTTGTGACGATCTAAGTGTGAATCAGATTTGTTTGTAAACTACAGTACTTACACGGGAAATAATAGTGTACGTGTAATGGACCGTAAAATGTAAATGTCTTTTGCGTAATAATTTGAAACCATTTTCATTGTGTGACGCACGTGAATGGATTAACAAGATTTTATAGAATCATAATTTTTCCATGTTTACTATGCATCCCGAAAGCTTTTTCTTTATTTTTGGAGAAATGGTTATGCTATGGACAAATAAATTTAGAAGGTATTTTTTTTAAAACCCCTCATAATGATCGCACCCCATTTTTTGTGCCCAAAATTTGATCAAGAAAATGTGGCGATTACGCAAGTAAATACAATATGTACAGTGATCTCTCAGTTTAAGGTCTTCCAGTTTGATTCTTTCACTTAAACAACTGAATTTTTTGGTCCCATCTTCAATCCCAACATACTTTTATCATTTAGTGTAAATGCTCCTTCAATTTACAGAATTGTTTTCAGTCCCTTGAGAGTCATTAAACCGAGAGATTACTATGTGTACATAAATATATACTGTAATATTTGTGTGTGTATTTTTTTACCAGCAGTGCTTTATGCATACTTTATGCAATGCTTTTCAGTTAAATTAGAACACGTTTCGTAAACCACTTGGAAAGAAAAATGCTCTGCAAAAAAAATCAGAATGATCAGTAACACATTTCTGGCATTGGCGTGGTCAGGATATGTAATTGACTCACCCCCTACTTAAAACCAGAATTATTAATTTTTTCATCACATCCAAAACCCAGCCTGAGTGTTAAAATGTTTCTTTAACATGAAGTTTATGTATTAGGTGGTAATAAAAAACATGTGTTTTATACTGTCAGGCGGTCCAATTACTACTTGCGCCTTTATTATTCCCCTTATTTTTATTATTATTGTGAGTATTTTAGTTGGTGTAATTTTATTGAAATTGTTGTGATATAGTATTTAGTTTATAATCTTCAGGTAAGAAGTTCAGAAGGGTAATGTCTGGTCTTTACCTAAATCAGTTTTAAAATTATCCAATTTTATATTTAATATAGTTAGTTTTTGTTGTTGTTACCTTGTGTTTTTGAATTTTTAATTTATTATCTTCATTTGCAGCAGTTTTCATTAACAATAATTGAGTAGTCCAGTTCCAAAACTCGTCTTGTCCATCACCAAGGAAAAATGAGTTCTGAACAGTTTTGTGTAGCTTTTAAATGTGCGTGGAAGTTGATGTGATGATAGTTTCCAAAACTTGCTTTATCCAATAACATATACACTTCGAAAAACTGCTTTGGCCATGTCACAAATGGGCTCGCAAATCAGTTTTTCGTGATTTGCTCAATTTTAATGAAAGTGAACAAGATGAGTTTTGGAATTGGACTACCCAATTGTACTTTAACTTCGTGCTGGGTGTATTGTTGGCTAGTTGTGTATAACGGCACAGGTGTGCCTGCCCAGTTCCTGGAATAGCTCAATATTGGTTTCAACAGTATTTTCTACTTTTACTTTTCCCTGGAGTACACGTGCGCGGCCACTCGTCGAGTGTGCAAGAAAGACAGTGATATGTTTTGTGTGGGCCAGTCAAAAGACATGCCGTTTCAAGTTATAAAAGTTTATGTTGTAATTTGAAATGTAATTATGTTTTTCAAAACAATATTTTCTTTTGAGAGGTTGTTTAAAAGTATAAAGATTAAATTTTTCATTATATTTAATGTAGTTTTAGTTTTCCGTTACGTTTTTACCTTGGTGCGCTGGGTAGCCGCCAGAGGCGCTGCAGGGAGAGAGCAAAGTGTCGTGGGGGTCGGCCATTACTGGCTCACTTGGTGCTCGAACTCGGGGAGAGATGGTTGTACGGGACAGAATGTCTTGCGAGCGTGATAGGGGTGGTGGAATAGTCATGGGAACTTGTTTAAAATAATTTTTGTCTCTCTTTATTTTATTAATTTGATTTGCAGCTAAGAGTTGGTGTTGCGTGACTTTTAAAGTGTGTAAATTTAATTTTAGTTTTCTGTGAATTTGGTCAGAGCTGTTCTCTCCCGGGAATTTTCTAAAAAAAACGGTCACGACAACCTGGAGTCTCAAGTTATTTAAGTACTGCGGAATATTATCAAATGACCACTATTGGCCACTAGTCAGCAAGTTGGTTATGTAGAGTAAATGGTGCCATGACCAAGATGTGTGATGAAGCGCCGACTCGCTACAATATCTGTATTTACTCTGATAGAAAGAGTTTGGTATCAAAAATGGGCATGTACAAAGTCCCATTTTTGCTAAACACAGCTTAAACACGAGTGCTAGAGATTTGAGTGAGTAATCAGTACAGTAAGTCCTCAATTTACATCGGGGTTAAGTTCCTGAAATCAGCGTTGCAAATTGAAACTACACAAATTGAGTCAGACCAGCCGCTAAAGCCAAATCTTTTCCAAACATAAGAGTGTCAACACTGACTGGCAAGAATGGAATAATGAGATCATGTATAAATGGATAGTAAACAACATTATTCTGAATCAGCGACTATTTAAATTAAAAATGGGTACTCAAATATTAGCAATCATTAATCCGAAATGACGTAAAGCAGTATGAAGTAAATTGAGGACTTACCGAGGCCAACTTCAGAGATTTAGCATATATATCTATGTAGGCCTTCACTGTATTTACGTATTGTCGAGAATGACTTCCTGTTGTTTCAAGAGCAATGGAAATGAGTGTTCATGTTATCATAGCTTATGTGTTTTTCAGAATGTTAGTTTCCGGTACTCTGAAACAACGCCGTGGATCTACAAGAACTTAGAATTTGGTATTGATCTGGACACCCGGCTTGCCCTTGTAGGCCCAAACGGTGCTGGCAAGAGTACATTGCTCAAGCTACTGTGTGGCGAGGTAAGGAAATTCTTCAGTCATTCCTCTTACAAGAGAATATAACTGTTACTGCTGCTAAACTTTACCTGGCAAATCTCATTCAGAAAAGAAATTGGGTGGTAGAAACATGCTGCTAGACTGTTAATATACGTACTAAAAATCTGTGAAGCAAAAATGTTGAGTCCCAAGTGCTTGTGATTTAATACTTGTAAATATAAAATTACAACTGTAGGAGGACTCATTTCACATGTGTTGCTAGCTGAACTTGTCAGGTGATTAGGGATGATTTACTTTTACTGACCGAAGCGTGCAAAGCTTGCTCTCACAGTGGGCATCTGTATTACTTCGTCCTTAATCAATTCTGTTCGTGGAAAACATAAATAGAAAATAAAGAGCATTGATTTGACCCACTACAATACTAGTCCAACCACAATACAGGCTGTCAGTTGGATATCTTGATTATATATTACCCGTGAAAGAGATCTTGGGAGAGCTGCGTATATGATATTGTTCCTAAAAAATAAACTGGACATAAATAACATTACGTACTAAAATTCTCTCTGTACTCCATATTGCATGCTATACTCTGTGTGTTATAATACTGTGGAGCCTCATTAAGAAGAGTCCTTGTGTGGTGCATGGCCGGTGTAGCTTGCCACTCATATTCTTTTTTACAAGAAACTGCTTATTCATGTTAACATTTATTTATGATTTTTTAAATTTATTTCAGCATGCTTGTTCTTTAATGTTTTTGAAAATTCAGCGTGCTTATTGGGAACATGATTTTCGGATCGTTGCTTAAATTCCCATAGGAAAAACACTACAATGAAAACCTTGCATGCCAGTTTGGCACGCCGTCAATAGAGGCGATATGTTTCCTGTAGAGCGTGGTACACTAGCTGTTCCAATGTGTCAAACGTGGAAATTTGATTCTGGGAAGACGACTCTTAATACAAGTACAAAGTTCTCATTAATACAAAGTGGTTTTGTTTCCCCTTGGAATGAGATAATTTAAATATTAACTTAAATGCTCAATGAAAAGTTTTCTTAACATAAAGCAATGTATCAAGTTCAGTGATTAAAATAAGTAGTGGTGGTATGTAGGTTTGTATTCTGGGGTTAAACATTCTGAAAATATATTTACAGAACTTTTTGAGTTTTTGTAAATGCCTGTTAATACATACCTCATTATTAAAAACTGCAGAAATGTTGGTCCCTTCAGGTTTTTATTAATGAGGTTCCACAGTAGCGCAATTCAAACAGCTGTAAACAAGAACTTTAGAGCACTTACATTTTGACCATTTTGTGGCATGGCTGCGTTGTTCCCTGGCCACTAGATGTGACGAGTGCGATGTTCACACCAGTTTGCGTGACCCGTTTTTGTTTCCCGACACATAAGTTGAGGTTATGTATGTTGAACTGCTCCGGATAGCTCAGTTTGTTTTAATTATATGGAGGCGTCAACATTCATTGTGATTTCATTGATAAAAATTCATGTAATATGGCAACTGTTAGTTTATTTTTAACTACTCAGTTTTATATTTGCACTTCTTGATGTTCTTACAAATGGCAGTTCTGTACCAAACAGTAATAAAACAATTAGGATCACAGTCAGATGTCCAGTGCTACATTGTCCAAATTTGATTGTGAAAAAAAAAATACCCATCCATTGCCTGAAACTTCAGTATTTGCTATTGTGAGGCGGTCCACCCACCACTTGGCCTTTATTATTTAATGTCTTGTTTTTATTTTATTATTTCCTTATGTTTGACTTATTGAATTTGCTATTATCTATGTAATTACTTTGAGGTATTGTTGACAGTTGTTGGGCTTTTATCTGTATCAGATTTGAAATTGTTAAATTTTATATGTATTTAATTTGGTTTGTTTAGGCTGAGTCAACTTTGTGTTTTAATTTAATAATATCATTTGCAGCTTAACTGTTATTGTGTTGTAACTCAGGGCTGGGTGTATTGTTGGCAAGTATAGTCGGATGGCACAGGTGTGCCTGCCCAGTTCCAGGAATTGCTATATTTAGATTTTTAACCGTTTTTCTAATACTTTTACTTTTCACAAAGTGCACGTGCGCCGCAGCTCGTTGAGTGTGCGAGAGAGACAGTAATATGTTTGCGCGGGCTGGCTTGAGCCAATGAAAGGACACGTGGTTCAAATTTATTTAAAATTATGTTGTAAAGTATTATGTAATTATGGTTTTCAGAAGAATATTTTCACTTTTCAAGTTGTTTAAAAGTATAAAAGTTTATAATTTATTATTTTATTTAATTTAATACTAATTTTCCGTTACGTTTTACCTTGGTGCGCTGGGTGGCCGCTAGAAGCGCTGCAGGGAGAGAGCATGCTTCGGTGGGTCGGCCATATTGACTTGGTTTTCGGACGCGGACGAGGATGGCGGTCTGGAACGGTTGGTGGGCTGTGTGGGAGCGAGGTGGCGGAGCAGCCACATATATACTGTACGTAGCTAATCTTTCTGTGCTGGTATCACAGAGAGGAGGGGTCGCATGTTTGCGAGAACATTATGGTTGAGATGTCGTGGCGTGTTTCGAACTTTGAAAATTTGTGTTAATTTTTGTTTTAAGTTTTGGGATCGAGCTGTTCTCTCCTGGGAGCGTCAGGCTTGGACAATGATGAAGACTATTATGATTGAAGTCTAAAGTTTCTGTATGTAAAGTTGGTTTTTTTAGAGTTAATTAATAAAAACAGTCACGCCAACAGGTTTTTAATTTCATGCAGATACAGCAAACCTATACGATCACAACCGGCCACATCAGAGGTTAAGTCAACAATTATGTAAAGTAGCGTCATCTTCATTAAGTATCGCCCGACGTGCTACATATTTTTGGTGCCGTGACCAGGATGTTTGGTCAACAACGTCGGTAAAGTTATCTTCATTAATGTTCACCTGACCCGTCACATTTTTGGTGCAGTGACCAGGATTTTAGGTCAACGACGGCAAAGTAATTTCATCTTCACCGCTGCGTTACACTATGCCATGCCATCCCACAGTTATGGCACAAACCCCATATATCTCCCGCCACCCTAATACAAATTTATAGTTCAAAGCAGCCTGTAATGGCACTAAAGTTCCCTACTGCCTCTCCAGCACTCCCAGGGCCAGCCCCGCTGCGCCCTCGCGACCTGTACCCGTCTCTCCTTCTCCGCCATCACTATACGACTCATAAAGCTCCGAGAGACATGGTAGCTACAGAATGCAATATTTACTCAAAATGACACAATTACACTTGAAAATATACATATAACAAAAGGTTTCAAACATTTATTCTATAGTTTTTACTTAAAAATACTAAAGAATATTAACATGAGTACATCAATTGGGGACAAAGGGTGCGTAACAGCGGAAATACTTTAGTGGCGCAATACCCTAAGCAACACCCTGCGATGGCTGACCAACATGTGTCAACAACGTACGTCATGAAGAAATTCCATGAAGCAAGTGATCAACCACAACGTCGGTGCCAGAAATCCTACAGCCTGGAGAAGCTTGCAACACAAGAAGTTATTCACTTCACCAGGAAAAATTTTATAAGATACTAAAATTTGCCAAAACTCAAAAATTGGGAAAAATACAAGAAAACGTTATATTAACAAAATTAATTAAAATTTTACTGTGAAACCAAACAAGCCAGGAAAATAACTAAATGACTACTTTAAAATTCGTAACTGTATTGTAATATTTAAATTTTTAAAAGATGAATTTAAATTAATCATGTCCCCAATTACTAAGCTATTGAATCCTGTTGTATCATCCCGAACACCTGTTGAAATAAAACTCCATAAGACATACAGCCTGTTATCAAAGATTTAAATTTAAATAACAAAAAAATATATATACAGTAAAACTCTGTTAAGAAGTTTTTCAAGGGACTGGATGCAAAAAACTTCTTATCAGGGAAAACTTCTTAGAGGGGAAGAGGTTGTAACAAAATCAAAATTTCAAAACTTACAAAAAAATTTTGTACCCGCATTCCACACAAACACTAGCCAGTAGGCTAAATAGAATAATTCAAACAACGCACTTACATACCTTTTGCTGTGCTTTAATTGCAACGCTTATCCACTGGATGAAAACTTGCATATCAAACGATATTTGTCACACAAAAATTAACAATATTGGAATTAAATGTTTGTAAGTCTTTTGCAAATATTAGTAAGGATACACAATATACGTACAGAAATGAATAATAAACTTTACAAATCAAATAAAATCCCTTACTGTTTCT
>PNEQ01005015.1:18999-42561 GCA_003012365.1 Medauroidea extradentata | reverse complement strand
CGGAAGGTATAAAGTAGGGCATTATTAATTTTAATAAACTATGTGAAAAATAAAGATACACCCAAATAGTCTGCAAGATGAAAGAAATGAAATAAATAACTACTTAGCCCTACAAAACCTGACAAATAACATTGACCACTCACAACCACTGAAAGTTCCAACATTTTAAATATTCTGACTATTGTCCACGATTTCAGCATGCCCTAATATTCCACAGCAGCTTTGCCTAGATGAAATAGGTACTGTAGGTATTGTTTTAATATCACATACATGCACACATATTATTTTTGTATTTGTCCTTTTTAAAAATTCGGTTTTGCTACTCTCCCATAGCAAGCCATAGTACATGAGCCATCGTCTCAAATCTCCAACTAACAGATCGTCTACATTTATACAGACAAACAAGGCTCCATGAACATTATTTAGTCTGAGACTTATCAAACACCGCCGAATCCATGATTTATATAAGTTATTTTCTGACTATTTAAAGAAAATAAATCGTCCGCCCATTCAAACGCAGCAGTCTGTCGCGATTGTTTGTACTTTGACAGCTGATTCTACCCATGATTCAATGTGCGAATGCTCCGGGCCAAGCCGTCTATTGGGCATCACTTTGCAAGCGTTTCCGCCCCTCTATGTTAACTATATAGCTTGTTGCCCATGGTCCTGTCGCCATTTCTCATTGTAGTTCACCACATTACCACGAAGTCGGAAGGCGCTACCTGATGGACATGTTATTGGATCGTATGTGGATCAGCAGTAACATAATAAGAAAATAAGTTGGATGAAAACTTTTCTGTAAATGAAGTGAAAAGAACTTGTATTTTCGCCCAGTTATGAGGTGTTTTCACACGCGCATAAACTTTTTTTTTTGCATTGGCGGTCTTGGGAGAAGAAAAGTAATTTTATGTTTGTATGTTGGCTACATGAACCACACCATACAGCGAACTCGTTGACATCTACAAATGTAAACAAAAAACATGTGTTTGAGCAGAAAAGACTGAAATATATTTTGTATTGCTACTAGCCGGATTGTTTAAGTTAAATGGCGACAGTTCGTTCGTTTTCAGATTTAAAATTAAATTCTTGGATTGTTAGACAGTTACAATCTCTGGGTAATTTTAATTTTGTGATTTTTTTAAACATAACCTATAGTTTTGCATTATAAATGTTTGGGTATATTTTCAGATTGGTGTCTATTGTAAACATGCATGCAAATATATAATTGATTCCTCATAGATATTTGTAGGTTTATGGGTTCTTGTTGTTTTGTAATTGTGTTTACTCAATGCTGTGACCAAGTAAAAATAATGGAAATGTACTGTTACGGTATAGTCTGTTCCACGAATGAATCACTTATCTGATAGTTCTGTTGTAATTATGTTGTGTAATTTTTAGCATTTACTGTGATATTACGATGTGTATATTTTATCATTTTTATTTTGCATTTTTTCACCTTTACAGTATGCGAAACACGAAATATACGTTTACAAATCATTGTCATGTGAGTGTAATATGGCAATCAGTCCAGATGGTGTAGGAAATAACACTAGGTGGCTTTTAAGTTTGTTGGGGGAGAGTTGGTCAGATATCTAGAAGTCATATTTTACAGATCTCTGGAGGATGGCAACCTACCACAAGATTGGAAGGAAACAGTTGTAGTCCCAATTTTCAAGTAGAGGGAGGCCTGGTCGCTACAGACCAGTGAGTTTTCATCGAATACTGGGAAGGTACTGGAGAGACTGGTAGGCCAGTATGAATGTAGTGGGGCTACAGGTTATGAGTGAGAGGAGTAGGTAACACGATTATCGACATGGATTTAGGAAGGAATATTCATCCAATACACAGCTGGCTGGGTTTATAGAAGACTTGCTACAGACTGTTGATGAGGGTAAGCAGGTAGATGTCTGCTTCATTGACCGAGTAAGCTTTAGATAAGGCACCACACAGAGATTTAATGAGGAAGGTTGAGGAATGGCTGGTAGACAAAGTCGTAGTGAGATGGATTGAAGACTTCTCGGGGCAGATACAGAGGGTAAAAGTGGGAGATTTCTTGTCACAAGTGGGAGAGGTTCATTACGTCTGGGGTGCCACTGGAAAGCGTACTGGGTGCCTAGCTGGTTATAATCCTGTGAAAATGACATGGGTTTGGGGTGAGTGGGAAAATAAAATTGTTTGCCCATGACTGTGCTTTGTATGCAGAGGTGGTTGGAAATAACAAGTAGCAGGATGACATTGATAAACTGTGATTGTGGACTGAATAGAACAAAATAAAAATAAATGTGAGAAAGACAAAGATTGTTAGGTTTATGAGGAAGAAGTTTAGGAGTACTAGCACATTATAACGATAGGAAGGGTAGGAGATGGAGGAAGGTTCAGAATACAAGTGTCGCAGAATGACTCAGGGTGGAGAAGGCAAGTACGTACCTGTATATAGAGAGAGATAGAGAGAGAGAAGTATCTAAAGAGGAAGGCCTCTAGAAATTCTGGGAAGGGTATTGAAGGGTGTTTGTAGTGCAGTAAAAATAAATGAGTATATTGCAGTGGTAATACTAATGTTAAGTATGTAGCAGTAGAGGGGGATCCATATGTGGAATTGGAGATGGAGTAGTTGGAAATGTTTTTTTATATGTCATAGGTTTAACTAAACCCACTCCAATTCAAGAAAGCTGTATCCCTGCAATCTTACAAGGTCAGAACTGTATAGGCAGTGCAAAAACAGGCAGTGGGAAGACTCTAGCATTTGCGCTCCCCATTCTACAGAGATTGTGTGAAGATCCCTATGGAATATTTGCACTTGTTCTCACCCCTACCAGAGAATTGGCATTTCAGGTAAGTTTTTGGCAGCAAAATGAGGACCCAGCTGGTAGATTGGTCAGATTACACTCGTCTTCCACCGAGGCGATCCGTGTGATATTTTCACATGTTGCTAGTGGCAGGTGGGTATTCCTGGTGATCTTGTGTTTACCTTATGCTTATGTTCCATCACTGTGCCACCATCTATTTATTTCATCTTCATCCCATCTGTTCTTCGGGCCATCTGAGCAGTGCTCGCCTCTTTTGTAGAGCTGCAGAAACTGCAGGCCCTACTATCGTTCAGGCCTTCTCTCATCCTAGGTGACACTGTGTTGTCGTTTATCAGCCAAGTGTTTACCGTTAGGCAAGTGTGATAAGTGTATCCGTACTTCAGCTGTGCTGTGTTATTTATGCACAGAATTCCTGGTGTTTGACATCTTGTGCCTATCAATTAGTGCACATACAAAAATATCTGCCTTTTTACTAAAGTCTTTTATAGTATGGCTCACGATACATGTTTCTGCAAAGATTTTTCTACTTCTAACACTACAATTCACATTCTGCAGTTCATAAGAGGTTTTCATTTTATCTAATGTGAAGGAAACAATAAGACAGGTAGTTTTTATATCACATGTTTATTATGAGATTTTTGTTTTGTTTAAAATTATATTTAAAAAACCTTGGTATTGAATTATAAAATCATTTCTTTAAGACTTTCGAGATAGCTAAATAAAGTATTAGTCGTCAATCTCGGTCAGTACTTGATAATTAATATTGCTTTCCTAACCATTAATAAAATTGTTTAACAATAGTAGTAATGGTACACTCAGTAATTTGTTAGATTTCTACATATGTGTTTCATGTAATAGTATAGTAAGTCCTCTATTTACATCATACCGCTTTATGTCGTTTCGGATTAACGTCGCTAATGTTTGAATACCAATAGTCACTGATTCATGTTAACACTGTCAATCCATTCTTGCGCGATCTAGTTAGTCCATTATTGCACTAGAGTTGACATTCTTATGTTCCAAAAAGGTTTGGCTGTAGGCTGTGGCCAGCTGGTCTGACTCAATTCAAGTTGTTTAAATTTGTGTTGCTATTTTTAGGAACCTAACCCCTGTTTAAATCGAGGACTTACTGTACTATTTTGATAAGAATGAGGTTTAGCAGCGTAGCTTCTTTGCTTAAGCCTCGGCACAAGTCATATTATTGGATTAATTAATTTTTTGACTTTATGAAATTCTGAGAAGGAAAATGTGGAATGTGTTATTGTAGCGTGATTTTTATCTATCTTGCATTGCCATACAACCATCACAGTTAAACTTTTAATGCATGTTTTAGCTGCAATCTGCAGAAATTTTTTTATATTATTAATTTGATGGACTAATGGCAGCCTAAATATACGTTAAAATTCAGTAACAATGCTTGTACTGTAGCGTAAGATAAATAGAACATACGCTATAATAGCAAATTTTACATTATTCTTCTCCGAATTTCATAAATGCAGAAAATAAAATAATCCAATATGGTGACTCATGTGAAGCGTTAAGTAACAATGCATTAGTCTTTTAAATTTAAAATAAGAATTACTAAGATTATAAATATAAAACTAATCTGAATTTGACTCATCCATGTAATGTGCAGGTTAATGTGATGAATTGCAGATAGCAGACCAGTTTTCCGTGGTCGGCAAAACAATCAACTTGCGGCTATGCGTTGTCGTAGGGGGGATGGACATGGTGACGCAGGGACAGGAACTTGCTCGTAAGCCTCACATTGTTGTGGCAACTCCTGGCAGGTATGTGTGGTTCAGTTGAGACTTATGCACTTATTATGAAGTTTTGAATTGTGTAAAGTAGGCTTGTGCATTAATTAGGCCTACTTCCTCGCTAAAGAAAAAAAAAATTTGATGTTTCGTGACAGTAAAACAAAAAGAAAAATTATTTTATTGACATTTACTTTAACAAAGTTTAAACCAAATTGGTTTTTGTATTAGGTTTTTGTACTAAACAGATGTGTGTATTTTGTTGGAATTTCAACTTTTTAAAAATGAAGATGTATCTAATGTATGTCACCATATTTGTTCTTTGAACTATGTATTTGTTAAATACCATGCAATAAGTATAAGTCAGTTTTACCCAGTTTGCAACTTGCTTGTGGCGTGAGAGGTCTTTCTCTTTAGTCTGCTATAGAAGTAATAGTAATGTGCTATGCGGAATGACTCAAAAAATTGTCACGTAGTTTCTGTTACTTCCAACTATTTTCATCTTTTTTCTACGTAGTATTGCGGGTCTACGACGCATAGCAGTTTTGCGATTGTTACACGCGCTAAACTAGACTTTGCGATGAAACTGATTACAACTCCCTCTCTTTGCGACTGTGAATTGTCCACGTCACACGTACATATTGCAAAGCATTCGCAAAATCTGTTGCAAACTAGTACACCGTCTCGAGGGTTTGCTACGACTCGCAAAGTGGATTTCTGAGATTAAATGGTGAACATTTTCTTTCAGTTTCCGTAACCTCACACACTTAAACAACTGTAATTAAATGAACTGGCGTAGAAAGAGTCCGATGCATACGTTACATCAATATTTACGCTTCCCAAATTAGTTTTACATACACAAACGACAGATTGTGTAAAAAACTACAGAACTTATGTAAAATAAACATAGTTTTCAATCTCATATGACATTCGAGTTAGCTGTTTTGTTTTACAAATTTACGTTTTTAAAATACGAACTACAAAACTATGAATAAAAACCTAATTACAGCATAACTTTATACAAGAACTAGCTGTCCCGTTGTGGCTTGCCTGCGTGTACAGTACTATAGAAAAGAGTAACTAACTTTTTTTAATGATTTTACTATATTCTCTGTATATCTTTAATGTGCAAATTGCCTTAAATTGGTTTGTATATATTTACTGACGTGACGTGGATTATGCCCCACGCAGGGCGGATCTTGTCTTTCCTTCGCCCGGGGCAAGAATTGTAGTTTGCGCCGTACCCCCCATCCAAATTCTTTTTATCAGTTCAACAAACCCACAAGTAACTATCGTAAATTGCACAAGAGGTATTTGAGCTCACGTGAATAACAGTGTAAAATTTTAGTTGAAATACATAAAACCTGTACTTATAGCTATCAATTAAAAACACATACTTTTAGTTATGATACACTGTTCAATTATAACATTTAAAAATTGCTCGACAGAGTACAGGAAATTACTTTTGCTACTGTATTACATACACATACTCTTGGTCCAATATACATGATTATACTGTACAAACGTCATGACGTGATAATTTAACTTTTATGATCATCTATAATCACTAATATTTCCACAGCTTGACTGGAATTTTTTCCAGAGCATAAAGCTGAAAGGTTTTGTATTTTATAGATAGTTACGTGGATCAGCATGTCGAAGATTATAAAAAATATATATAATTATTATTTACTGTATTAAATAATATTTACTGTAATGGAATTGCACCTGCAATAAAAAAATCTTCAAAATATGTTTATATTAAGTGGTGCATTGAAACAACCCCAGATGGGCGATAGTTGAATGTAAAAAAGGTTTTTATAATTTAGATGAATTAACTTTTATGGTGCATGGATAAATTATATTTCACTCACCTTGTTTGCTTCTGCCGAGCCATAAAGACATCAATGAGGAACTTTGCTGAGCCTCCTTTTCTCTTTCTCGAGCTCTCTTTCTATTTGTTGCCCCTGATGGTTTTTTTGACATGGCGATGAAGTTAATAAATCGAAGCTTTACAAAATGTGTTTTGAACAGCAAAATAAGGTGTTATGTCATAGGCCTACACAAAATGCAAACATAACAGAAACACACAGACTGTGCGGCACAGTCGGGTCGTTGCTCTGAATAGCCACCGCGCTGTGCTGTACTGCCGCGTCATCCCTCTCACCGCCACTCTGCGCGCACCACTTCCTGCCTACTCATCTATCCCTGCATTCCTTTACCCTCCATGGCCTTCGCACAAGCCAGCCACATTGACTCACCAGACAAATCAAGCAATAATGATCTTGGTTGAAAACCAGATAATTGATAACTAGTGAAAAACTAAATATTGGGAGAGGTTAAAATTTTTTTTTTCACTCACATTTTATTCCTAAATAAAAATTTTCGGCACCAGCACCAACGGTGCCCCCTCTAACCCGGCGCCCGGGGCAGTCTGCCCTTCCTGCCTCCCCCCCTAGATCCGCTCCTGGCCACACGTTGAAATGGCGGCAATTTGACGCGAGAGATAGGGGGGAACATGTTGATGATGATGACACTGACTTGGTATGTGAGTTGGACGGGATATGGGTGACAAAGTTACGGGAATGGACCGGCTAGCAGGGAGAGATGAGATGGATAGTGGGAAAAGGGCACACGGTGGAAGTCGTGGAGGAAACCCCCTTTGATGATGATCCCAGGGTCGACAGGCCTAACGACCACGGGGCAGGCTACGTACCAGTGGATTGTTGCACTCTCAAACGACGGATCTTCGGGGACTTGTTAGGGCCAGTCCCCATGCCACAACACACTCAAAGTTACGCTAAGCGTCACTAGGGACGGGGTGAGCCAAGAACACTACTTGAAAATGAAAGACGTGAATAGTTTTTGTATTTTACTCACCATAAACAAAAGACTGGTACTCGCAGAAGGCCAATGCCAGTTAAACGGACATGGAGCACAAACCTCTCCAGTAGGCGACGCGGTAAAAACAGCACTGGGCTGGCGGTACACTTACACCCCTGGACGCGACGGCCGGCAGGGGATGAGGAGTACCGGGTCAAAAACAACAAAAACCGTTCCGGTACGCCTATTTAAGATTTACACTATTGAAAACTTAGAATGGCTGGTGCAAAAACTGGTGAAGGACCCGGGTAGACAAAATATGTCTAGCTTCCGCGCGCGTCTGATTCCGACTAACTTAAACATGGCATCCTGTGTCGTGAAGCCAGCCCCGCGAGGGGGGGTGACTTAGCACGGTGCAATTTAGTTCCCATACGAACACATTAAATAGAACAAAATTACATAAGACACAATACGAAATGGACACTGGAAAAATAGCAAAACATATTAAAACATTACTGGTAATTTTTGAAATGTCTTATCTTGGAGTATTGTTCCTGTTGCATCATGTTCAACCGTAAGGATACAATACACATAGCGTAGCTGATGCAACTGAATAATGGCGATTGAAAATAAACAACAAATATTAATATACATTTTGAAAAGCATTGAAACAATAGGCACTTGAAAACTTAGTAAATAAAGAGTAAATTTAAAGAAACACATTTTAAAAGGCAATATTTATTATTTACGACACACACTGTGTGTAGGCCATACTAAACTAGTACAGTGCGGCAGACGGACTAGTGGGAGGGTGTGCTAGGTACACGTCATTACATACGCAAACTTAAAAGAAAAGAGCATGTGGATTTCTCGTCAGGTTATTTTTATTATATCCAAAAAAAATCCAGCTTTTAATCCTCGTAAATTTTGAGTTCTGCTTTCAAATATTTACGTAAGCTTTATTTTAAAGCAAAAACCACCTCAATATCTAAAATGGTTTGGGAGATATGGATGATTACTTGGAAACATATTTTTTTTTTACCAGTTTTCAAGGACGAATATTGAAGAATCCTGAAATTACTCGATGTTAAATCTTTGCTTTCTCAGGTTGGCAGACCATTTAGAGAGCTGCAATACCTTCACTCTGAAGAAACTACAGTTTGTGGTTTTTGATGAAGCTGATCGTCTGTTTAGTGGTCAATTTTCAGAGCAGGTACAGTGCTGCTGAAGTTCACATTTCAATCAACTCTTGATTTCGTAATTCTGTTTGTATTAGGTCATTATTGATTTTACTAATTTTGGTTTTTGTTTGTAGCTGGAAACAATATTTGCTGCCTTACCAGTAAAGAAACAAGTATTGCTGTTCAGTGCAACTATTACAGATGATCTGAAAAATGCAAAAGAATTAGGAGAAAATGAGGTACGTAAATAACAATATATTAGTTGAGGGAGAACACCTGGGCCTCTACATACTAAGAAAATTTCTTGTTAAAATAGATCTGGAAAGCAGAATAAATGTTTATACTGAGAAATCTATAAACTGGACTGATTTCCCAACCTTCTTTGTTGTCTAAAAACTTGTATGAATAATATTATGTAAGTGGTTTTTTTATTATCAATTTTTAAAATAGGCTATGCCAAATAGTCTGTAATCTGATAGTCGAAAATCCCAAATTTTAAAATTTGATTGTGGGTATCTCTCAATTGGGTTGTACTATAATGGGCAGTTAAGTTGGCTTCTGACAGTGTGGGGCAGCGGTACAGGGGAAGGAAGAGGTGACAAGGAGACGACACTTAGCAGAGAACCATGCAGTGGCTGTTAGGAAAACATCGACCCTCAGCTAATGCCCGCAAATGGAAGAGGAGGTGATAGCCCACAGAGGCTCAGAAAAGTGATGCAGAGCAGAGAACGAGAAATAATAAAAATCGTGATTCACTGTTGTGATGAAGAAGTGAAAATTAGTTTCTGCTCGAGCCTCTACAGAGATCAACTGCAAGAGCAGCAAAGTACACGGATGTAAGTGAATTTTAGTCAGGCATACTGCATGTTAACTTCGCTGTTTTTATAAACTGTCAAACACAGACTGCAAAGGGTAATGTTGACTGACCAAAAATATTTGTTTTGGGTTCATTTAGAGAAGAAATAAACTATTCTAGTTAAATATTTAAACCCTTAAGTTTGATCCATCCAGATAAAGATTTTCATTTCTTCGCCAACTGGCACCAAAATAAATATTCCGAGTAGGTTAAAGTTACCACTAAAATAAAAGTAACGTTAGCGGAAATTGGTACTGAGATTGTATTCTTCACAAAAATGTCTGGCTGATATTTGGCCTACTTGTTCATTTCTGTTACACGATTGTCAGACATGTACACTTACATGTTTTATTTCTTTTTCATTTTTTATTTTTGCTATACATTATTGTGGGCTCTATTATTATTTAAATATACACGGAAAAATACTTTTTGTGGAAGATACAAAATATTTTGTGAGTATTCACCGTGCAAAATTAATTTTGTAGTCACCACAAAATTATTTAGTGGTCACTACAAATTAATTCTGCAGGGAAGATTTCGTAAAAAATTTTCTTTCAATGTAATGAATACACACCGTAATGCCTAAAACAAACCAGCTCTGGCATAATGCCTAACGGTGCAGTGCCTAATGGTGCAAATGCCTAACAGTGCAGTGCCTAATGGCATAATGCCTAACGGTGCAATGCCTAACGGTATAGTGCCTAACAGCGTAAAGCCAAACGATGCAATGTGTGATGCCTAACAGCGCAATGCCTAGCGGCGTAAAGCCTAATGGCACAATGTCTAACAGTGCAGTACCTAACGATGCAGTGCCTAATGGTGCAGTGCCCGACTGCAAAATGCCTAAAATTTAATTTGCTGACTAGTAAATTATATTTGCAGAGTAATTATATCATGTTTATATTATTGTTGTGTTACAGTTCAATTTATCTTCTAGTGACACAAATTCGAGAATGGTTTTGTCTGATAGTTACACTTTTGGTGGCATGAGAGCACTTTAATGAACAGTAGTTCCAACATTTTGTAACAGTGGTTGATTTTCAGACTGCTGGCAAACTGCAAGTTATTACACGAGATGTCGTTAGTAGCACGTCTGTGATGAGTGTGAATGCTGTCAGTCTATTCATTCCATTTGACTGAGGCAGTTCGTGCAGGGTGGATGAATTTCGTTCCTCCGTGGCGTATCGTTTCTCCGTGACGTATTCATCAGCTCGCTCGAGATTGTGACTGTCCTCCCCCTAAGAGTAGAAGCTGGTGTATTTTCCGTCAGACCGTGTACTACTGTCTACCACACACTGCGTGCCAACTTTCTTTTTCTATGCTGCAAGCATTTCTAGGAAATGTAGCTTCCAGAGTTTCTGTACTGTACATAGAACTTCTACAGTGCAAGTGTTGACGACTCTTAAGTGGTGGACATTCCTACACAAGAAACTTTGTAAATATATAAACTATTACCCTAGTACTTAAGATATTATATTTAAAAATAATATATTCTGTGACTTTTTCCAACATTAATTTTAACAATGTAAATATGCTACCAATATGTTTTTCACCAGGTCTTTTTATTACTGTCCAGAGAAATGTATTTAAAACTTTGCGCAATAAATAAAAGGTTAGTACAAATACAGTTAACACTAAATAAAATAGGTAAATAACTTAATTATTTTGTGTAGCACAGAAATGACGAGAACAGGCAAAAGACGACATGACTAAACATCAACATTTTTGTAATAAGAATTTGCGAAGGACCGGTAAGGACGACACTGCCTAGCACAGCTAGTGTCTTGCTGCTCTTACGTACAAGGCATACAGTGTTTCGGTACTACTAGAACTACAGGGCGATGACACTTTCTCTTTAGGCCTATTTTTGGAAGATCTTTAGCGAAGTAAGATACTTGGATAGTTTTGTACCGAGCTAGGTGCCAGATTTTGAGGTAATATTGCGTGAGAAAGCAGTATTAAGTTATTCGGAGGATTCGTGTTTTAATATGTTGTGACCGCCGCCCTTCTAGCTGCGTTCAGTTCACAGATATCCACCCTGATAACAGCCAATTTCTTTGCCTCTGTCTAGCTCAGCTGGTTTACTGAATAAAAACAAGCATGTTCAATAAGTTCGTCACGCGTCTATCACAGTCGTATTTTCCCGCGCTCAGGGCAGAGACAAAGCAGCGATAAATAATAAGTTCCATCTCCCTCGACTTGAGATTGGAAGTTCACGAAACAACTGACGAGATGTACAATTGCTCGGTATTTCGTGTTTAATTGCCGCGATTCCCGTCAAATAAAATCATACTGTAGCAACTCGATGACCCTCTCCAGGAGGACAGACGCCCGCGCCCCGCGATACGTCCATATGCCCCGGAGACTGCCACACTTCTCTTTTCCAACGCTCGCGAAAGCAAACCAAGCCATGCTATCCCCCCCCCCCCAGCTCCGATCTGGCCAATCGGAAGCTTCGTTACATATTGCCCTGCCCTACAAACTGCACTGAACTTAGGCTATTTCAGCTGTATTAGACGTCATTTTTATTTTCGGGAGCAAACATAGTACATTTATTTAAATCCTTGACACTTGGGTTACACTATTTTCCTTTCTTATCACTAATTTTTACATATAACTTAAATTTTAAACATAACGGCCAAGTGTGACTTTCAGTTTGGTCGCCGCCATCTTGGCTCAGTGGGGCGGCTACCGTCCCCTCCTGCTCGGCCCCACATGTATCTTTGCTGACAACCCTGGTCTAGGGTGAAGGGAAACTATTAGTTCCACCTTCATCCGCTCGTAATCAAAATACTAATTTTACATATTTACCATTAAACTACTTCTTAATCAATTGAATGCACAAGCTGAGATCCTACAGAGCCCAACGCAACTTGAATTGACTCTGTAGCACTATTCCTTCCAATATTAGTTATAATCAAATCAAAGAAATTCTCACTCTATAATACTACCAACTATATCTCCTAAAATCAATAACATTGATTCTCCCCACTCTTCTTTACAAACTTTTGTCTAATTCACTACATTAAACAATCTTTATTCTGTGGCCCGGAGGCACATTACATCTTTTAATGTTTTTAAGCCACTAAACAATGTTCCATTAGTTATTTTTGTTGTAAATCGGAACACTGATAACATGTAAAACAGTTTTAAAACGTATGTTTATTTTTAGCCTACTAGAACAATGACAAACGGCCAACTAGACGGGCCCCGTAACACAAGTCAATCAATAAGAAATTTATAAACGTTAATTTTTTATTTTGTGTATTTCGATACATATATATCATGCATGTATATACGAAGTTTATAGCACTCTTTAAAAAGGCACGTGCTACGTTTAACTTGGAGGATTGAGTTGTCACTAAGTTAAGTGCACGTCTCAGTCAGAATATGTATACATCCGGTTACTACATAGCGAAGTACAGCAGGCTGGAAATACTATTTTAGCCATGTTGGAGGGCTTGGGTACAGTATTTTTAATGAGCACTGTGTTTTAAGAACGACATTCCAATCTTGCCTAAAGTGTTTTCTTTTCGTACGTTGGCAAACGCTGTAAAGCCTTAATAGAAGTACAGTCAAACCTCTTTAATACAAACCTGAAGGGACCAAAATTTTTGCTGTTTGTAATAATGAGGTTTGTATTAACAGGTGTTCACTAAAACCTTAAAATGTTTCTAAAATTTTGGTCACTCTGTTTATCCCCGCAAAACAAATAGTCTTTTCACTATAATGACTTTCTTTTACTTGAGAACTCTATATTGCATGGTTTAATGCACAAACAAAATTTTTATTGAAAATTAATGTAATTATTTCCTTTCTTGTGTTAACAGGGTTTGTATTAACGAGGTTCCACTGTATAGTAAAATCTGACCCATTATTGTAAGGGTCTACGTGTTTTGTGGTAGCATGAACGATAACTACGTATTTCAAAAATCTAAGCTCAATTGAAGACACCTTTCTATGGTCACAGTTAATAATTGTGCCTTAATATAAAAGGTACTCTCATAAGCATCTACATATGTGCAAATAATTTGTAAAGTTCTTATTCTTATCTGATAAAATTCCAGCTAAGCTATGTATAAAACTAAGGCGTATATTTGTCCGCTTTAAAACAAAATAATAGCTTTCTATTCTGGACTTAAACAAGGCAATAAAGGATTGATTCTTAAATAGGATCTGCAGCCAGATCTGAAGCTCTGGTGCTCTAAAAACACGCTGTTTCAATAACAAAACAGCAGATAACTTAAAGACTTTAGTATTGGTAATATTTCAATGTAGGCCTACATAATACCATTTATTTGTGTGTACTTATATATAAAAATCATTAAATTTTATAGTTCTTTTAAAGTTCAGTTTGAAAATTTTAATTTTATTTAGGTTTTTGAAAAATTATTTTTTTTGTAGTATAGGTGGGTTTATTTTAGTACTTCTAAATTATGCAATAATTGTACTTTTTGTTTTTGCTTGTTCCATCGTTTTGTTGGACTCGCTAAGCTTTTAAAATTAAGACAATTAGCATTTTGAAACAACTATCTTAAATTAAACCGCAGGTTAATTATTGTCCGTCCAGCAGTGATAACATAGGCTACTGTTATCATTAGAAGCAACACGTGAAACCACTAAAACTTATGTTGGTAACTATAATTAGACTATTATTAAAAGTAACGCACAATCAACATGCGTGTAGTTAACAACAAATGACTGGCATTGGTCTTTAAATAATTAAAATCTAACCAGAGATACAAAAGTATCTACCTCCTTTGACATAGTTAAAATTTCAATTAATTTTCAGTAGAAAATTATATTAGAACCACCTGATTTTTGTGAAAAGATGTTTACACCACTTTGTTTCAATGCCTTATGTTCACACACCTGCAGCTTCGCTTTGTCATTATTGGCAACATGTCTTTGTGATTTAATTGCCCCCAATCGGACCAGGTTTTGCGACACCAAACATCTGTGCTTAGCAAGTATAACCCCAAGATGCTGAAGGTTAATGTTCTAACAGCAGAGTCAATGTGGCGACATCATGCGACTTATAGTGGTACTGTTTACTCTACTTCTGCTACATGGACATCATGCGACTCTTGCTAGTATTATACATGTGTTTCACTATACTGACACCAGGTGCTTTCTTTATATTATCGCAGTTTTCTGCCCACTTGTACCAGCTTTTGTAAGTGTATATCCGATCCGGCTCACATTTAGATAGTTAAATACTTAATATAAAATTGAAATTTAGCTATAATTAATTTATGTGTAAAATTTTATTCTGCTTTCCAGTGTAATGCCTAATGGCGTAGTGCCTAATGGTGTAGTGTCTTAAAGGCGTAGTGCCTAATAGTGCAGTGCCTAACAGTGCAGTGCCTAACAGCGCAATGCCTAACAATGTAAAGCATAATGGTGCAATGCCTAATGGCGCAATACCTAATGGTGTAATACATAACAGCGTAATATGTAATGGCGCAATACCTAACGGCGCAATACCTAACGGCTTAGTGCCTGATAGCACATTACCTAACAGCATAGTGCCTAATGGCGTAATGCCTAAAAGGTGGGTTAGGCATTACACATTATGCCGGTTCCCCAATGTAATTACATAACAATAATATGGCTTATTGGAAAATTCAATCTTGGCAGACATCACAGCTTTACAACATGTGGCGTTTATCTGAAAGTAGCCAAACTTCACAGATAAATATGTAGTATGTACTTCAATTTTCCTTATTATTCTAGACAGACTGCCAGTCATTATCCATTACCATATTTTTGATTAGTCAAACATCGAAGGAAACCACTGATGTGTGGTCATCTGTATTCCTATTTTCTCATGGTGGATCATCGGACCGTTAGCAAAGACCATCGGATAAAAGTTAATATTTTAATAGGTACCTAAACACCTCTTCATGAATATCACGTAGAATATCGCCACTTGAATTCAAATGCTTCCAGTTTTGCTACTACTTTTATTATTACTATTATTATAACTGTTGTTGTTGTTGATATTATATTACATGAGATGTCAAAGCAAAAACATTTTTATTAGTGTTTTATCTGTTAGTTATTAGTGGCATTGTTACAATTGTTAACATTTATTTTGTTTCAATTGTTGACTTATATGACTGCAGCCTTCACACAGTTATAATATCTGCAACATTTAACCATGAAGATATCAAAAATTATTCTTTGTCGTGTTTTTTTAACTACACAACCAAATAACTTATTCAAGGTACATTTTAAAAACTGTTTACGAAACTGTATTAATTAACAATGAGTTCTTCCTATAGTGAACTAAGGTTTTTTAGTTTGTCATTTAATATGACCAAATTTTGTTATGTGTTAACGTTTTTATTGTTCATGTATACCTTATTTGTTCACGCGTAATTGTGTGTGTTGTGTGTGTATATTATATAATATCTGGCATGTTCATAAATGAGTACTTAGTAAACAATATTTTTATGTTTTAAACAATCAGTAATTCCTTAGGTAATAAACATATGTCGTGATAATCAAATGTTTCTGTATGGATGTACTGCTCTGAGATGTAGGAAGTAATTGTGTGTCTGGTTTAGCTATCACACTTTTTACCATTTCTCGCCTCACCAGCTCCTGCTAAGATACACATTCCAACAGATTTCGGTTTTGAAGTTTTCAAAACATGTACCTGTACTCCTAGTGTGTTGTCAAGATGAGCTAGTCACTTCTTCACGAGTGTGATCAGTATGTAATTTACCTTTGTTTAAAATGCTTGTATGGTAACCAACCGTTGAATTATAACAAACATTTTGATTTTATGTATACCGTAATACATAAACGCTGATCGGTCACCTAAAGGATCATTTTTAAAATTTCATAATTATTTATTAGTCCTGTAGGCCCTAAATGACTTACGTGAAATCTAACTCCAACAATAACTGTGTCTAACTACGATCGAGCGATATTTGTGTTATAAAGTTGAAGCAAATAAAACCTATGGAGCTCATATAAACTTCAGTTTGAATTGGCCTTTAAAGTGACAATTATTTATTTATAGAATTTTTGTGAGAGTTTTACATTAAATCCCGATAGTAGCCAGTTCTGTGTCACAAAATTATTCGGGTGAAATTATTTTTACTATTTAGCCCTATTTCTAAAAACAAAATCCTGTATGGTTTTCGCTAGTTACCGATTTAACATTTCCATTCAGTATTCACTTCGGTAAACTAAATGATTTGTCAAAATCTAAGGTTTATTTGACAGGACAAAAGTAAAACGTGACAGCTTTAGGTAAAAGTTTTTGCCTATTCTGAAGGATATAGAAATATTCCCAAACACAACTGCTGCAACTCACAAATACATTGCAGTTCTGTAGCGTATGATGGAATGCGTCAAATGTTTTCTGTCCTGCTTGTATCAACCTGGCAGGTGGCCCCTCATAGTAGGATATCAGTTTCTCTTCCCTCTCCCATCCTGATAACAGCACTAGGGAACTCAGACGCCAACATAACTGCCTACTATAGTATACTGTATGCAAAGAAAGCAAAAAATGTCAATAACATCTGTAATGCATAATTTAACTGTTAGAGACCCTTCGCTAAGGTTTTGTGATTGTAATAATATATTAAAACAGATAACACAGAAAAAACAAAAACTGCATTTTATGTAATAGTCTATAACTTAAAAACAAGATGTTTATTATTCCTTTAAATAAACAAAAATGTGAAAGCATATCATTTTTTTTAGACCATAACGTGTATAATATACATTTTACAAACATTATTTTTTCACTATACAATCGAGGGTAATATGATTACTTTTGTATTCCTTGATTCATAGTCCCTGTTAAAGATTTCAGAAGGAATGTTTATTTCAGAAGTATAGTATCTATGTTGTTAAGGAATCTGTTTTGGATCTATCGACTCAAACAAAATTCAAAACAAATACATATTGTATTAATACAAAACTTAAGAAGTGAACTTGCTTTTGAACTTTTACTAGAGTTGGTGATTTTTCTCGAAACGTCACAGAATAAATATGTAGTAATGGAAACGACAAAATGTGGTTTACATCGGGTACTCATTTTTCTCTTTGGATTGTCATGGTGTTGGAATTCGTGAATGTTTGGTTACAATGGAGTTTAGTAGACTCTATTTAATAATATGCTAGGAAATTCACACGTAACATCATATTTACCATTTCAAAATGCTAAGTGGTTGTTTTAACCAATGTCTCAAATTCCACTTGGCTTTGTTTACATGCCTGGACGCCCTGAGACCTGGTACGATAACAATGAAAATGCTTACCTTGTCGCTTCTGATAGCATTATTTATTCTGTAACAGTGTGAGCTGTCACTGATAAATTTTTTGCTCTATAACAATACTGACAGGGCTGTCAACTGCTGCACGTGGACGTGCGGTGTCCATAGATAATTATGCACTTAGGAAACAATATATTCAAGGAGTATTTTTGTTGCCATTTTAAAAGTTGGGCTGTTGAATCCTGTATGTTCTCCTTATGTCTATTTAATCCAAAATTTTCAACTATGTGTAATTTTACTAGCCTAAAGATCTACAGTAATTTGTTCTAGAGGGTAAAATTTTAAACAGTTAAAGAACTTCTCAAGCTTAGTTAATATTGTCACGAAATTAGGGAAAATAATAGGCAACACATGACGTGAGGGAAAGATACCATCCGCTCAATCTCTCTCTCACTTCGCTGTTAATCACAAAAGAGGTACTCAGGTAGGGGAACCATGAATGAAATGTGGTATTTACTGTCAGCTTAAACTTGTGCACTCAACTAAAATGTATTGGAGCAGAAGTGTTGGACCTGCCAGTTAGGTGTAGACCTAGGGGGCATTAAGTTAACACTGCAAATTAATTAATGAATCAACCTCTTAAGTTTACAGTTACAATTCATTTAAATAATAATTTAAAAACTTACATAGGAAAAATAAAGCTTAAATGATTTTGAAACAAATTTAGGAGCAGTTGTTAATGTGATGAAAGATAATTTTGAATAATTGATTAATTACTGTATTCCAATAGTAAACAAATGAGATGGTTTATGCTTCAGACAAGCCAAGTACAGTATATTAAATAAGGCTCTTGTCTCTGAGCTACCACTGTCTTAACAAAATTCAACACTCTGTAGGTGATTTATTGTTTTTAAAATTTACAAACTACTTACACTTAATCAACTGAATGGTCTCTTTTCAAAGGCATCTTGAGTTGGCAACATTCAATGAAACAAATACTTCTCATTTTAGATTAAAATCAAACACATCATTAATTATTTTCATAACTTAACGCTAGCCTCAAAGTTCGCGAATTTAACTTCAGTTTTTGGATAGTTGAACCAAAACATTCTTAACCTAGATCTTTAATTTATTTAACTTAATCTCTAGGATGGATATACAGTATACATAACTTCCTTGCGATTTTCGTAACTTAAGTTATATCACTAGGCGCCTAAGGAATGTGTCACTAATGTAACTCCTTATACTTAATCATTCTGTGAATCACTGAGCAGAGTGTTATTTTTTTCAAAACGAGAGAGGCCTCGACAAAAGTTCCTAAAGTTTTCTGCTCACTGTCCCAACTATTTGACAAATACATACATACGAGAAAAAGTTCTAAAATTATTTACTATCTGAGCAAACATTATTTTTAACCATCACAAAATTGTTTAGTTTGTTCTTTTCATTAATGTCGCAGAAAACCGATTTGAGTAGTTTATGAGTACTCAGTGCATAATTCAATGATTAATTAAAAGTCTTGAGGGCCGCAAAACGGAGAATCCACATCAATGGAGTGTCATAAGACAATCTGGATAAGAAAAATTTACTACCAGCACCTTGGCTGTCACCACCACACATCACTAGCATAGAAACTTTGAGCATTACATCGACAAAACTTAGGTGCTCAGACACAAGTTTAAGAGAAGTGCTCGAGGAGACGAGACACCATTTGAGTTTAGGTGTATGGTGGGAAAGCAAGAATCAGCCTTTGAGCCCGTGCGCTTCCAGATCCTGATTGTGCTCGTAGTTGAATAGCATACAAATTATATCTGCAATGGGGTTATATTATTATTTATTACACATATAAAAAGCCAAAGATGTAACAACGTATACCTGGACATGTCTCTCCTGTACCTTCGTAAGACTGCGTTCCATAGCTGTAACAGTGCAAATTTCGCTATTGTTTGGTTTCATAGACATTTGATAAGACTAAGGCATCTGTAGGTACAGTTAATGGTAGGCTTACCTTCCTGGAAAAAAACTGTATTCCCAGAACAGTTATTTATGGAGATACTACTGGGATACTGTATGTGCAAACACTGATTTTACAGACAATACCTTACTAATGACTCTTTTGAAGTGTAGGCCAGAAGATTAAGACAATCTCTACTCTGTTCTATGTAAATGTCAATGGGTTGTTGAGTTACACTATTTGACTATTGTGAGATTTAAAAAATTACATCACCTGCACTTCGTTTCCCTCCCATTAGGCTGCTGAACTGAATTTTTACACACATCTTCCAAAAATTAACAAACTCTATACAAGCGTGTACACCCAAATCTCTTATGTTCGAAAGAAATTTAAAAAAAAGTCCACAGGTACCATGTGCTATAATATACATACTACATTCAAAACTAAGTTTTGTGAACCTTATTTTTGTCTTCCAGATTTGAATAGTGTGTTGTGTAGTAATTTGTGAAAGTATATACTATCATAATTCAAGTGTGTTCATTGGCTTTGTGTATGATGAGAGAGGAATACCTGCACTGTTTATTTTTCCAGTTCTTTACGTGGGATTGCAGAGACGATGTAGCCACAGTGGAGCAACTGGATCAGTTTTATGTATTGTGCCCTTTTGATGTGCGAGACAGCTACCTGGTGGAAACAATACGCACTTTTCGCCAGAAAAGTGAAAATGGTTCCATTATGATATTTACAGATACGTGCAAGTATGTACTGTGTGTTTAAGCTTAACAACTTCTTATACATAGTATGAATATAATAATGCTGGTGTGTCATATGAATTTTTTGTTCTGTCTCTACATTTGTGTACACACAATTATGTACTGGTAGTTAAAGACAATCTACTAGAAAGAAGCACTAATTTCTTTACTGAAGTTTAACGTGCAAAATGTCATGTCATCTGGTCTTTCATCACTTTTACGTATGTTTTCCAAATTTTTTTTATTTCCGAGCCATTGTCCTTGATTAACACAGATTAACACAAATAATAGGGAGTTCAGTGTAATTAACATTTTAAACAAGGCAAAAAAATTGTTTCATCAATATGAGGGTTCTGAAATTTTATTTGAAGTTTGCAAATTAAATGTGTGATGTTATTTATGACAAAGAAATAATTTTGCTGTTTATAGTATTTACGCTTTTATATTTTGTGAATGTCTGTTATATTACTTTATATTTTGTGCAGTAAATACACAACATGCTATACAAGCAAATATGCTTATTAAAGAATGTAGAAATCCTTTGCACCATGTGTCTTCTCAAACTTAACAACCTCCAACACACAGTATGATAAATATGTAGTTGGTTAATGTATGCTGTGGAAGGGATATGGGTTGGGCAAGTTGCATGATTGAGGCAAATACTTGTAACCTTGATACTTCTGGAGTGAGAAATAATTTATTAACTTATTTTAAGCATTCCATTTTCAACTCATGTTTCCCACAGCATGTGTGTGTCTGTAAAAAAAATTGTGTTTCAAATTGTATTTGTGTAGCATGTATTTATCTATCATATTTACAACTGTGTAAGTACTTGTGCATTTCTTCTGTCTACACGTTTTAGTAATTGGTAGTGTACCGGCTGTTTCCCACCTTGTAAGGGTCCTATGCAGCAGTATTTGATTAGACAAATGCAGTGTCCTACAACTGTCCATTTCATAAGTATACAAGTATACTTAGAATTTTTTTTTTTGCTGGAAGAATTATTGGATACGAGTTGTTAATAAATGTGAAAAAAAAAAATGCTTGAATCTATGCTTTTTTGCAGCATGTTTGTAAGTGCGGAAAACAAAATGTTCCGAGCATAAAGCACACAGTTCTGAACAAAACGACGTAAATAATTACCTTAATTGCTAGCATAAAGGACAACCTCGCACATAAGACGAGTCACAATTTTGAGCATCCAAAATCTTAATGCTTTTATAACCAGTGTATAAACATCATATGAAACACATAAAACCATTAACATTGGCCTTATGGTGCTCAAGAGTCAAGGAAATGCACGGAACCAGTTACACGTGGTCGGCGACATCATCAATTACCACTCGCCATGCGCTACGTAGCAACGCCGGACTGAAGTCCGCAGCGTGCTACATGGCAACAAAGTGCAGCAGCAGTCATTGCATTCCTATGCACTGTTGTAGCCCGCCAGCCAAGCATTACACACATGACTGCGTGGTACTGTACCAAGATCCTCGTTTTCTCTGCCCTTGAGTTGCATGCTGGTGAGACAAAGAATCTAGGCATGTACTCCAGTTGTGTTGATCACCAAGCGATGCACGTTTCACTGCAAGGTAAAAGTGGCCTATGTCACTAATATTGTAACACTTATCAAAATTTCATACTGGTAATTTTATTAAAAAATGGAGAACTTGCTGCTGAATATCCATCACTGGCTTTCATTTCATTATTTGTGAAAGAGAAATTCACTTCCTGACGTAAGAAACTGAAATGTGTTTATTTGTAGGACACTGTATTTTGTTAGGGTAAGAATAATCATAATTAATGAAAGTTAATTTTGCGTCATATTATGGTCCATCATTCTCTTCAGCATGACCTCGTGATGCTAAAGATGTAGTCTACGATTAAATTTGATAGCCGTGGTAAATGACATTCAGAATAAATACAAAACCATTCTTTGGCTTCAGAGTAGCAGATGTTCAGCTGTTAGCCCACACAGAAACAGATGGCAACTCTCTCGCTTTTTTCCTTTTTATCCTCTCTCAGAAGTGAACAGGACCAAAGGGAAGAGAGAGGGGTACAATGTATGATTGAAGCTAATAAAAATTATGAGATAATTGTTATTATTACCTATTTGTGTGCCACCGTAAAAGTAGATGTAATATAGAATCAAGTGAAAATAAACAGGCACACTGGATTAAGAGAATATACTCTTCGCTACAGGCGGAGCTTAGGAAGAGTGCTCACTGCTCATGGCCGAAAACACCGCCAAAATAATACAGAATATTTAACAGGTGAACATAATCACATTTATGTGTTGTCTGATTAGGGTACTCAAGTTTTTTTTAATGTGGCATTATAGCTTCAATAAATTCATAAAACTGTTTGATAACTAGTTTTGATTAACAGAGCTCATTTACTGAATACTGTCATGTTAACTGCATGCAAGTGATAGTTTTATTTAAATATTGTGAGAAAAATTAATCATTAGCTAAGTAAATTAGTTAAAAATAAATAGGATTTTTGCACTGCAGGAATCTGACACCTAAGAAACTTCCATCGTATCGGTGTCACTAGATAAGCTCAGTAATAATAAACAGACTACAGCAGAGAATACAAATTTTCGAAGTTAGAGAGACAACGTTTGATTGTAACAAAATCAAACTATTAAAATGAACTTTTTGTGGAACTGCACAAAAATGATGTAATCTGTGAAAATACACTCAGTAATGTGTGAAAAATCACCAGTTACACCAACTGTAACTATTGCCGCCTTACAAATGAATAGCTCTGACAGCGGGGCAATACGCTACGTTTGACCCTGATTGTATCGGGCCCGCTACCAACTTGAGAATAAAGGAGGGTTAGTAAACTGTGCTTGCACCATCCTCCCCTTCCTACTACACACAGACTGACATCCCTTGCTCCAATACCAGCCTCCTCTCAGGCTGGCCCCACCCATCTGCTTAGAATTTTCTCTCGTTTCCTCCCAAACACTGTTCCTGGGCTCCTAGCATAACACCCTTAAGGGTTCTGTGGACCCTACCTCAAAACTTCAAAAACACATAACAATTCGCAATCGTTTATTAACTAAAGTATTAATGATACACAATTTATTTTTTTTACCATACGAGAATAAAGATGGTTTGTTTTATATATAAGTTTAAATTTCATATTCCGCGATGTTGAGTATTTTAAAAAAATGTTTCAAAACAC
>PNEQ01005015.1:0-14208 GCA_003012365.1 Medauroidea extradentata | reverse complement strand
CGCTATTCTAAAAATAGCTTTGCCACCCCTCCTCCGCTCTTGATGGAAGCGTACACACTGCCTAGCGCAAAAACGGCATATATACCACTTTTTTGCTGTTTGTGTCGTTAAATAATACGGCACGGCGTATAATGCGATTAGTGATTCGCAACTATTGAAATTAGCATAAAATTCCCGCATTATATGCCGGCAAATACGGCCTAGGTAAAATGATAATGCAACTCAAGGACCAAAACCTTATTTTCTTTGTTTAATGTTCAGCTCTAGTTGGCTCATGAGCATTACATTGCTATACGACTGCAATACAATTTTTTGAGTTATATACATAATTCAAAATTTGTACAACTAGGTACATTTGCAGGTTTTAACTTTGGAAACATATTTTGAATTTGTAGGGACATTATGATATTGAAACACTGTCGAACTAAATAATGTACAGGTAAAGATGTTTGCAAGAGCCAAAATGTAGATTGGAAACCAGTGTTTTCTGCGTTCAGAACAATTTCAGAAAATGGTGACTTTATATATTAAGTTTTCAAATAAGTGATGTATGACTGAGATAGCTTTTATATCAGTGTGGGGTTGTATTGTGCAGTAACTGTAAGAATGTAATAAGAAAACTGCAAGATAAGGTTGTAGACATTTTTCTGCTGTTGAAATACTATATGACTGAAACTTTTATTTCTCCCAAATATCACCAGAATAGAAGCTTTTCAAATTCATGATGATGCTGAGAAACTTACAGCGTATTGTAATTTTGATGTAGAGAAAAATGCATCCATTTTAAAAGCTACTTACTATTAATGGTGACAAATTATCATCTCTTCCATTTCTATGCAGGATGTTGGTTTCATAGAAAGTTAGTGATGTCAACCAAAATGTGTATATTGCACTCAATATATACATATTGCAAGTTCATTTTCTGTTTAAAAAAAAATTAAAAACTACAATATATATGGACAACACAGAATCAAGAATGACTGAGCAATCTTTCAGTACTTGCCATAGAATCAAACGTGACAGTTTAAATTTTTAGAAAGCTATAAAATGTATTCTCAAATGCAAAAGTGGGAAAAATGTAATACACATCTCGAAATAGTTCCGTAAGTTTTGTAAAGTGTTACTTACTATTATCAGTTTTTGATGGACAAAATTGCAAGTTTCTGTGAGGTTATGTTTTTGTGTGCTGTTTATTTAGACTATAAAAATAGTTTCAATGCATTCCTACTATACACAATGTCTTACTATATTGGAGGTTTCTGTAATATTTTTTAGTTTTATGGGGACTGTTAAACTGTTGCGCACATTTGTTTAGTATTGTTTGTTTAAATATGTCAATGCAGTTTAAAGTTTAAGTAAATAATTCCACAACCTTGTAATTGGTAGTCTGTTGCTGAAATTCAGCTATGGGGCTGTAAAAAAATTACTGCACAAGCACTTCCCTTGAATTATGTACTAAATATGTAGTATATGTTATAGTAGTTGCAATGTACTTGTGCTTTAGGTCTGGACATTTCAGCTGTGGAACTGGTGTTGAACCATACTGTGCCAAGCAACCCCAAGGATTACATCCATAGAGTTGGAAGAACTGCACGAGCTGGTCGTGGTGGTACTGCTGTCTCCCTAGTAACACCGTACGACATCAGATTGGTTCATGCTATCGAAGAAGTGATCAATACTAAATTGAAAGAATATAAAGTTGATGGTAAGATATTTTGTTATTAACTGTGCATGGATGGGGAAGTTAATGAAAATATCAATAACTGCCTAGAGTGAATCAATGTTTGGTTAACCAATTTTAAATTTTTGTGACAAAAAAATTATTTTCTTGTACAGTCTCAGGAGGAAAATAATATAACATTTTATTTCATATAGCTGAAGTCATTGCCGTTAAAAAAATATGTTCTATGGATATAAATTGAAACAAATTACAGTGCGCAGGTAATACTGTAGTTTTAGAAAGTAGCATACATACTTAATTTATGATCATCCTACCACATTAATTTACAACAGAGCATCATGTTACAAAGAACCCTCTTAAGAAGTGTTCCATTTTGTAAGTTTCCTGTTTAAGAAGTGCAGTACTTTTTTTGAGTGACAAGATAAAGTCTCTGCCCTCAGTACAGAGGACAACAGCCTGTGGCAAATCACGAGAGGCTTGTTGAATAAACCCCTCCATGCCACCTCTTAAGGGTCCTGATGGCAAGGCCTACTCACCCCAAGAAAAGGTGACACTACTAGCAGACACACTTGCAGCTGCATCCCAGCTCAACCAGGATCCTTCAGACTCAGATCACACCAGGAAAATTGAGGACTGAGTCGCTGCTCTCATGGCGGAGGTTCCCAGATCAATCTGTGTTGACTAGCACTACTGAAATAAAGCACATCGTCCAAAGACTCCACGCAAAGTATCTGAATATGATGGCATCCAGGCACTTGTGCTAAAGAAACTGCCTCAGTGAACCCTTGATGCTATTGCTGAGTGCATCAAGGGCATACTGCGCACACATCACATTATGTGCATGTCATTCTCTTCCCCAAGCCAGGGAAGGATGCCACTCTCCCACAGAACTATAGGTCAACTAGTCTCCTAAGTGCTCTGTCTACACTTGCCGAACACATTTTTCTTAGCCACATTCAGATGCACCTTGGGCTGAATACAGCACGTTACCAAATGAGCAATTCTGCTTCAGACGCAGTCACTCTACAATACAACAGCTTGCTCGTATCGTAGAGCATATCATGCAAAGCTTACACCAACGCAGGTACACTGTCGCTGTATTCCTTGACATAGAGAAAATCATCGACAGTGTATGGCATGCCGGTCTAGTGTATAAAATGCACTAGGGAGGGGGAAATCCCCGACTGCTACATTAAGCTGGTGCATAGCTACCTAAGCGATTACAGCTTTGCAGTTACACTGCCTGGAGCTAGGTCAGACCCCTATCCTGTTATAGCAAGAATGTCTCAGGGCTCCATTTTCAGCCCTGTGTTATTTTAACACATATATGTATACATCGCTGACATACCCACCACTCCCACAACCCAGCTCGCAAGCTATGCTGAAGACACTGATGATAAATGTAGGCAAATCAATGGCAGTTGTCTTCTCTGAAGACAAACTCCTCCAGTTCTTCCCCCAGACCTCCTTGTTTGGCACACCAATTGAGTACCAGTCCAAGGTTAAATATCTTGAGTCCAAACTAACCTGGAAGGCTCATACTAATGCTATGACAGGCAAATGCCCACATAGTGCAGCTATACCCCCTCCTTAACAGCGACCACCACCTGAGCACAAAATCTGGAATCAGATTGTACTCAGCACTACTTAGGTTTATCCTGACCTATGCAGCCCCAGTCTGGACATATGAAGCAAAGTGTACATGCGTCCTCTCACGGTACTCCAAAAAAAAACCCTTAGAAAGGCCGCAGGAGCAACAAGATACGCGCCCAACGGAGTCCTGTACAATGTGCTGAAGTATCCCCGGCTCACTGACCATATCCAGCACTCGACCCGCAACTTCTACATAGCTGCAACCATGTCCACTAATCCCCTAGTGCTCGCACTAGGAAACTATAACCCAGCGGTGTGCATTAAGCACAAGGTGCTGAAACATATCTTGTGCGAAAAGCCACCATAAGTCCCCCAAATAAAGATCACCAGGTTGGAGAAGAAACCAACTACAAGAAGTCAAGCCAACTTGGGAACCGAGGAAAAGCTTAATCGGCCCAAGCAAGAATTGTGAATGGTATCAGATATGCATTAATCGGCGCATCTATTAATGCTTTGCGGAATCAGCCATGGTGTACTTGGTAGGGAGCCAATGGTCTGGCGGGGCTAGTGCAAACTGCATAGGTTTATGCCAGGCTACGTAACAGGCATCAGGATCCTTTCACCTAATATATGGGACTGCAGGCATTAATGCCTTCATTCGGGAAACTTCGATTACTTCACCGAGGTTAAGTAAATCAAGCCTAATTTAAGTTTTCTTTTACAGCTGGATTACGAGCCCTCCCTGCTCATCTTTATTTTTCACTTTCTAACACAACTACCAATGCATGTCACACACAGCATGACTTCTATCTTCTTCCTAGCATGGAGAACTCACCTCGCATGTCTGTCGTCATGGGTCGCCTCCCGTGGCCTCGCGAGTTTACCATGACTCTCTACGGGATTAGTTCCCAGTTTAATCTGAGGGAAGAGCCAGGCCACAAATGCTGGCTTGGCGCTTCACAACCTCACAATAGGCCATATGAGCTGAGCTCCCCCCTAACCCAAGCTGCATGCAGTAGTTAGAGTGTATAGGCCACAGGCCTGGCACAGTACTATCCCTCCCGCAGCCTCCTAACTTCTACTAGCTAGCCACTGACCTAGGGTGGGCACCTTCATGGCCACCAAATAAAAAAATAATTCAATACTTTTGCACCTTGTATATATGAACATGTATAGTAATTTAACAGTTTTTATATGTTTTCCTGGTTAATTAACATTACAGTATTTCTTTCTGTACCATCCCAAGTGTCTTAACAGTTTTGCTGTATTTGAAAAACTCATGAACATTACCCAAGCCTAGCCATACGTACATAGTGTTGCTTGTCTAAATGAACATCAGCATGGCTGCAAATACAATTCATTGGAGAATAGAAGCTAAAATTGCTTGCCAGTTTACCATTATTATGTAGTCAGTTGCTAGAGAACATGTAGGAAACTCAGTGAAGGGTAGGAAACAGTCATGATGTCCCTCCCCCTGCCCCCTTCAAGAGACAAATGTTTGTGAGGCTTGGCTGTGTTTGTTTTATGACATGTTTCGAGAGTGCTGCCTTTTGAATAGAATGATACCCAATTTCAATTATTACCGTCCTCATGATTCCATTTGTGTGTTACTGAAAGGTGTGCATCCATATTTAATTGCCTCAGACATTTAAAAACTAAATAAAAAAAAATTAAAACTACAGTATATACTGTGCGAATGTCATTAAAAGCAACTTGTACACCGTGTTAAGTTCTAGAGAAACACAGGTGTGACAAGGTGATAAAATTAAAAAATAAGGCTGTGTTTAAAAAAAAGTGTGGAAAACAACAAATTATGTGGGAAAAAAACGAATTACAGTATGTTAATCTTCAGATCATGTATATGGTACTACTGTACTGTATATCACATTCATAACCCACCACTCACTTTTCTTACTGATTGTACGTACTTCATATGTTGAGTAAAAAGTTATACAGCTAAAAGCATGATGTGTACCACTTTAGTGGTGTAAAAGCCTCTTGTGTTCCATTTTATTTATTTATTTAAAGGTGTTTTAGGGGGGAAAAGTCACCTTCATGCCCTTCCTTGCCTGGATCCATCCCTTGCCTAAGAGTAATTTTACAATACTGTTATTATAATAGTACCAGTGGAAAATAACACCAAACGCTGTATAGTAAATGCATTCTCGGATTATGTGGACAATGTAAATTTTTTTTCAGAACGTTTTATTCAGACCGACCAACTTCAATTACTGTATGCCTACGTTGTTTTCGGTAATTCAAGTGGAACATTGACTAACTTTTTATAGTTATTAATTTCTACTACATTGTTTTTAATGTTTTAAATTGACATTGATGGTATAGTACAATCTTTACAGCTTATTATTTTTTTTTAGTTAGTTTTTATCTCACTGGTTCCAGATTTAAATTGTTCTTATTTTAGAAAGGTATCGTGTACTGTTATTAATGTTATGTACCGCAGAAATACATGTAAAGAGCTCAATAAATGTCATTACACATCAGTGTGCATTTGTGCATTCTTTATACATCTTTAGTGCAATTCATGACTACAGTACAATTCTACAGCATTTTTTCAGTACAAGTTGTTATTAATGTAGTTTAAATATTTGTTTTGCAGATAAAGAAGTTGCCAACATCATGACTCAGGTATCTGTTACTAAAGGGGAAGCTGAAATAACACTAGATGAAAATAATTTTTATGAAAGAAAGCTGATCAACAAGAGAAAGAAATTGATTTTAGAAGGCAAAGATCCTGATGAGGAAGAAGAAAGCAAAAGAAAATATTTGAAAGAGAAATACAGGAAAAGAAGAAAGAGAGGTAGGTATTCTTAGTGTTAGCCACTACAAATCAATACCATGTTAGAAATGTATAGGGTATTTATGGTAAAGTGAGCACCTTAAAGCCCTGAATATTTGCTTTCTTCCATTCAATTTGTATCTTCTCACCTCTTGTTCTTATGAACATACAGCAATGTCAGTACAGAAATCTGTAATTTTATATAGTACATACGTATGTATGTAGGTACAGTGGAACCTTATTAATACAAACCTGAAGGGACCAACATTTTTGCAGTTTGTAATACTGAGGTTTGTAATAACAGGTGTTCCTTCGGTCTGGTTTGCACTCGTAAATTAGTGTACATATAGTCTGTCTTCTGTAAGAATTCCACTTTTTGACGGTTGTGTTGACATTTCTTTTTACAGCTGTTTCAATGAAATAAGCAATGTTTTCCTCTGCCACAAGTGATTTTTTTCAACACATATGTTCAGTTGGTACTCATATACTGTGCAGTTTGTCAACATTAAGAGTATTTTCCCTAATAATGTGTACATATGATAGTCCTTAGAACCGTAAAAAAAAATAACATTCTTACGCTAGGCAGACTAAGCTTATAAAAGCATTTTTAAACAAAGTATTTTTATTATTTTAAATATACAGTAGTATTTATATCTGTTTTTCTTCCAAAATGCAGAAAGTTAAAAAAATTTAGATTTTTTAATTCTGTAATATGAATTTGTTTTCTTACCAATTGCAAGACCTCACAGGTAGGGCCGTTGAACAGGATTCCTGGGCCCCAGTAAAGCTTCGGGGTAACATACAGTAGGTACACTACTGTATTTTAATTCCACACCCACTACCTTTTTTAATTTACATTTTTATTTTGTTTGACTGCTCAATGTCAAACAATATTAGCTGAAGTGCATCTTTACCCAGATAACAATGTCTTATAACATATGTACAATTTTTTAAAATCCAACAGATGTCAGCCATTTTCGTCTCGTACCCGTATGCATTTGTCCTCTCCGCTCTCTTTTGTCGGCCGTCCTTCAACATGTTCACTCTCCAGTTCGCAATTTGTAGTGGTTTTGAAGGAGAAACACCCGCAATACGGCATCCTCAGCAAGGAAGCGTAACATGTTTAGCTATGAGAACGGTGCTTGTGGACATCACTGTACACTCTGTTGCCTTAAAGATGAACTAGAGAATAACATTGGACTATACGGGAAAGCTATTTATTTAGGCTACAGTATCAAACCAGCACTAAATTTGAACTATCGTATTGCTAAATGAAACCGTCCATTTAACGTATATGTACTTTCTGTAGGGCATTACAAAACTCTGGAAATATAATAATCTTTAAACTAATACACATTTGAGTACTCTATTATTACACTTTAACATTACTCTGGTCAGGAAAGAAAGTATTTTACCATAATTTTATAGTTTTTCTAAACATTGGTTTCTTAGAGCAACTAGATAAATAATGGATTTTGCTCCTTGAGGTACTACATTTAATATTGCAGTATCTTAAAATACTTCTGCTTTTAACTTAAAATGACATCCTGCTGATTCACATTTAATGTGAACCTAGCCATTATCGTAAACAACGACAACTTTCACATCTAAGTCAATACTCTCGAAAATCGCTTTCACGGTTGAAAATGATTTTGATTCACGTACGGTCACTATCTCGAACCAAATACAGGTTTTTTCTTTGAAATGCTTAAAAAATTGTGCCATACTTTTGTAATTTCACTTGCAGTTTATAAATTTTGTAATTTCATATACAATACAATATATAAATTTTATGATTTCAAACAGAAGTTAGCAACTAAGTTATGCAAAAAATTTCCCGACTTTACATGTCGCGGAAAACAGGTCTCTTAGTAAAGTTCACCATATCCAAATGTTAAAATCTGAAACCACAATTAAATATAAATTTTTATCATTTTTCTTTAACAAGATAATTTTCAAAAGTGCTTACCATGAACAGTCTACACTGTTACAAAACTGTATTTTTAAAGTGCACATGGTGTTAGAACTACAGTATGACTTTTAACTTGGTGATTTATGTTTCGTTTCAAAGACACATACCGTATTTTTTCGCATATAATGCGATCATTTTTTTGCCGATTTCAGTGGTCCCAAATCACTGTTCGCATTATATGCGGGGTCACATTGTATTGGTGCGCAAAAGAATAAATAATCCCGATGTCTGCCTATATGCCGTTTTTGCACGACACAGTGAACGTCAAGACTGAGTTGTGAGAAAGAATCGATTGTACGCTGCGACCCGTACATCTGGTGGTGCGCTCTTGCCGCGAAACTCGGAAACGATAATCCTGACGGAGCAAGCATCACAGCGATACGCGGAGATCGATATTTTGCGCTAAGTCGACTCTATATCGACGCGTGTACACACAAAGACGATTGTGCCACCTTTGTCTCCTGGCGGTAGTAGTCCACGCTAGAGGCCAACGCCCAATGCAGCCATGTTATGTTTGCAAGATAGCGTTATTTATATAACTTAGCATTCAGATGAGAATTATTTTCTTTAGTTCATACACAAAAAATTTTTTCCTTGATGTAAAGAAGTGCGTATACTGTGCCATTGTTTTAACGCGTGTATTAGTTTCACGTAAGCAGATGAATAATCAACACGGCATCGTCATTCGTCCACAAATGTTTTACCGTATATGTTAAGGTATAAATGTGAAACTTTTTTAATGTGTTTATAAGGCATTGACATTACGTCGCTAAGAACCCAAAAAATTTTTGTTTTTTGAAAAAAAAAAAAATATATATTGAAACTTTCGGTTTTTCGAAAAACAATTTTTTTTTTTTTTTTTTTTTTTTTGTGAGGTAGCAGTAGCATAAAATTTTGTTAAAATCATTTTACTGGTGCTTCTATTATAACCACGTTGACATAATGTAGGTGCAATATATGCAAAGCCAGTCCTGACGCCAGCTAAGCAGACGTGGGCTACTAGCGTTGCGTAGGTCTGGCAACGTTCACAACAACACTGACGTCACAGTGTGTGCATTCCAACCGCCCCTCCTTCTCTATACTCGCTTCCCATCCCCTTGTTTACCGTTACTGGTCTGCATCATTCCCTCCCTCCGCTGCTTTCCGCCTCCCCTTCCCCATCGTTTGCTCGCATGCTCTGCTCTAGATCTTCTTTCGTGCCGCCGGCTGCCACTCTACCTACCTGCACGACCCGAGCCTCTGCGCACAGCATTCACTGTATCGCATTATACGGCCATGCAATTTTATTTTCAGATTTGAGTGGTTCAAAATTGCCATTCGCACTATATGCGAGGTCGCATTATACGCGGAAAAGTACGGTATTCTTTATCTTATTACTGGCACGAGTATCAATTTTTGTGTTTTAGACAAAGAAGCAGAAAACACTCGATTACGTGTTACAGAAGAAGAAGCTGAAACAAAATTTGATGACACCAAATTTGATGAGAGAAAGTTGGTGAATAATGAAAAGAAAATAATTTCAGAAGGTAAGAATCTTGGCTACACACAAGAAAATAAAAAATATTTCAAGGGGAAGCTGAAAAAAAGAAGAAAAAAGGATAGTGTTGCTGATAACAGCAACTAACACTTAGGCACAAACTGTATTTGCAGAAGCACATACAGTACTGTATAAATTGTGAAATATCCTTGCATTTTTCATAGTAAATATTCCTTACTTTTATATTAATGCTTACATTTTTTTTTTAGTCTTGTTCACAATACTGTAATGGGTAACACCTGTTCTTTTGTCTCGCAACCTGAAAATATGACATTTTAATACGTTTTGCATAGCGTTGAAATTCAGTGTTAACAGTGAAATTACAGTATGATTTAATATTTGACAAAGAATAGTGGACTAGGCCATAGGCAAAGAAGGTTTCACCACTAGTCTATCAACATTAATGAATATTCACTGTTGCCAGCAGTATACTCTGGTGGTGAGGTTGCAAACTACAGGATAGGAAGTTCAAGTCCAAACACCAAACAACAGTATTGCCACAAAAACAAGCAGCCTTTGAAAATAAACCACACTATGTATTAAAATTTACCATGCCTGTGCTGTAACCTTACAATAATAATCAGTGCCGGAAAAAAAAAAACACACACACACACACATTGGTAAAATGTGACGACTAATATTTTTATGATGTAACTTGCACATTAAGTTATGTCATTTGCGTATTTATTCTTCGACTAAAATTGTTTGTGCTGGAATAAATTATACTTGTTCTTAGGGAAATTTACTTTGTGCAATAATGTTGACAGTACACACAACAAATATCATTATGTATACAAGAATTTAATGTACAAAAGTCATTACAGTATATACAAAAGACAGGAAGCATAAGTACTTACATGTTGGTACTTGACAGATACACATGAATACAGAGGACGACACATAATCACAGAAGCATGTATCGCGACATTTCGCTGCTTAGGGCAGCTTCTTCGGCTGAAGAGACGTGGCCGACTATGGTGTGGCTGCCGATGTGCTGATGCACCTAGTGACCATTGGTTGAACTGATAGGCAGGAGATTCAAAAGTGTCCTGTAGATGAGGATGTGTTATGAAGGGATGTGAGTGAAATGGTTTTGGGAAGATGACTGTTTAGGGATATCGCATATTGAGACCTGGTTATTGCCTGGATTTGGTAATGTACTGATGAGCTAGTTCCCATCGTCTTGAGTTCAGAGCTATTTTTTGTAGGTGGCAGAGCCCTCACCACCCTAGTGCTTTAGCACAAGTTAAAGTACCTGCTATGGCTTGTCTGGTGTCTGCTCTGTGGCTATTCATTCTGAGTGTGTTGGCGGTGAGGCCAGTATGTTCAGAATCACAGTGTTGACACTGTAGCTGGTAGATAAATTTATTGGTAGCACAACTGTAACTGCCTTGGTTGGGGTAAGTGTGATTAGTTAGCCTGTTGTTGTAGTGTCGGTCACATTACAGTAAGGTTGTCCTTTTGTGTATACGAACGGAATAGGTGCATACACAAATTATAGGTAAGTACAGTCAGAATAGTAACATTTTATTTATATAATGCTAATTTTATTAACACTACTACCCTTTTTTTAACATGTTATGTCCAGTTCTCTGATATACCTGGCAAAAGTCACAACCATTGAGTGTCAAAACTAGAGAGCTATTTTCCAATTTTATGAAACTGAAACTTGCAGAAACCATAAATGTTACTGTCCACAAAACAAACAAATTGCTAGCGCTCCTCTACTCAATCCACAAAACTAAATTCCCTGATTTTTTCATGATACAAAATGAAATTTCCCAGATTTTTTTAACACTCAAACTTTCACAATACACGCACTGGCAAGCTACAGTATATTGTATCTGCACAATTCATGCACATCTTACATACCTGCATACTAAAATCATTGAAAATTTGATGGACTGGATCAAAGACGGCTAAATAAGTTTGTGTCTGAACATTAGTGCTACCGTAGCTACCGACGTCAAATTGTCCTCTTCTGTAAATAGAACTCAAAACCAGTTTATCATTTTGTATAAATGTCCACACAGACTAACAGTCGCAAAACTATCCAAATTCACTTCAATATACAAACATTAAATAAAACTTTCAATTGAACAATTAAGAGAAAAACTTATTAAACCATTCCTACGTACCGTATTTACTCGTGTATAGTGCACACTTTTAATCCAAAACAAGTGATAAAAATTCAGGTGTGCATGCTTTGCACGGAAAATAGAAAAAAACAATGTGGGGGGAAAAAAGGCCAGCGGGATAGCCTGTGAGAGAAGGGGGGGGGGGGGGAAGAAGAGAAGGCTGAGTAGTAGTAGTAGTTGTAAACTGAAGGGTGTCAAGAGTGGGAGGCAGAGAAAAAGAACGTTCTCACTGCCCGGTTCCTCCATCATTACTCCACTTCCTTTTCTTTATCTCAACCCTCCCCCATGCTGTAACTAATGCTGTTAGAAGCCTAATGTTTTTGTTTGTCCTTATCCATGTTTCTGTTCAAAGTGTTGCTTAGTTCTTACACAATGTGTGGGTTAAAAACTAGTCTGATAATTGCCAGAAGTTTACTAGCTTTAAACTGTCGGTTACGAAGTATGCTGCTCGACACTTTGACAAGGCAGAAACAAAAGTTAGTAGATGGCGGGTGGAAGCAATATTACAAGTTAATTTTGATGTCTCGTGGCGATCAGCTATCTTCCCGTGGAAAAAGTAAGAAGGCGACACTGTTCTCTCTCACTTCCTTGGCAGGAGAGAGAAGGCAAGGCAGGGTGGTGGTTGGAGCCGCACAGTCCCCATCTTGTCGCCACCCCAAGCCTCATTCCTGAGCTCTGTTATCATGGCACGTTATCTCGGAGGGGGAAACGGTGGGCACAGGACAGCAAGAGGGGAGGGAGTGGGCTGGCTGGCAGGCAGCAAGCCACATGCCACCCCCACCAACCTGGCTCCATGCCACCCCTTCTGCCAACACACTCTAGCCAGTGTGAATGTTATTTTTCATCTCTCTTTTCTTTGTTGTAAGCTGTGGTTTCCTTACGTCCCCCCCTGGCAAAATAAGTCTATGCCTCCCTCGCGCTGCTCCACTATTTCCTACTCCCTTGTCTTTTCTTCACATGCCAGAAAGTACATAATTTTTTTTCCCCTGGAACTTGTAAAAATCTTGGTGCGCACTATACACGAGTATATATGGTAAGTAATTTTAAGAGAGACTATTTCTGCATCAATAAGTGCTGCTGCTTTTTTTTTCATCCTCTATGATTTTTTGGCAGCAAGATCTTTAACAGCCATTGCATTTCTCTTTTGTTAACACATTTATTACAGCGTGTTGCGTTTGCGTCGCTCTAAAATATGTTTGATGGTACCGCGCGTCACATTTGCGATGATCGCGCACGACCGACTTTGTTCTATGACCACATGTGCAAGAATCGATCCTATCGCGATGTGATGTGTTCAGACGACAGACGGTATTTCGAGCTATCGATTCCCATCTCGCGTGCATAAAATGGTTGCTTTCAGCGGCAACAAATGAGCATTGAAAATCATCATATTTGTAGGTTATGCATCATGGCATCAGTCGGAAAACTTACGCAATCGCGCAGAAACTCAAAGATTCAACCTTTTTGACAGTTCCGGCGACGAAAATGACGATATAGACGTTAGCAGTGATCATTCTGAATTTCACTACGTTAGTGAATCAGAAAGTTCATCAGATTCGTGTCGAAGTGACAGTGAAAATCCCGGCCCTTCTGCTCAAGGACACGGTAGGAACGTCAATAAACAAACCGAAAAAATTTGTTTGAAGAATAGTTCCACGAACGAAAGTTGGAGTAAAACGGATAAATCACCGTTGGATATACCATTTACAGGTGTCAGAGGCATGAAAATCAGCCCCCCAGAAACACTAAACGACGGTACACTGCCACGCCCCGATCCATTTCAGTACCTCAGACTTTTTTTTTACTGACGAGTTGGTTGACATTCTAGTGTATGAAACAAATTCATATTATGATCAACAGTTTCAAACACCTCTAGTCCTTCATTTGCAAACTGGAAACCAGTTACACACTTAGAAATGTGGCAATTTCTAGGTTTGTTGCTGCTGATGGGGCAAGTGCAAAAACAGAGACTGACAGACTATTGGACGACTAGAGAAATTTACCACACCCCCTTTTTTTAGTAAGATAATGAGCAGAAACAGGTTTCTCCAAATTCTCAAATTCCTCCATTTCAGCGACAACAGTTCTGTTGACCCAAACAATAAAGTTGGAAAAATTCAACCAATTAATTGACCACTTTGTCAGCATCTTTTCTGCTGTCTACACACCCACAAAAATGCTGTCACTAGATTAAGGCATGGTTCCTTGGCGAGGTAGGGCCAAGTTCCGAGTTTTTATGCCAAACAAGCCAGACAAATATGGCATAAAACTTGATATTTTATGTCAGTTTGTCAGTGGATATTGCTATTCATTTCAGGTGTATTCAGGAGATAGCAAAACCATTCCTGACATAGTGTTTGACCTTTTGGGTGAGCTGAAAGGCAAAGGTTATTGTCTTTTCATGGACAACTACTACAACAGTGTTGGTCTCAGCAAAAAACTGTTGGCTGCCAACACACACACTTGTGGCACACTTCGCCAGAACCGTGG
>PNEQ01005014.1:18208-34586 GCA_003012365.1 Medauroidea extradentata | reverse complement strand
GGAACACGGGAAGAAAAAAAAAAGGCGGAGCTTTAATTTTTTTTTCGTCAAGCTGGAATCTATTGGCTGGCTGCAGAAGGGGAAGGAGGCGAGCCTGGGCGGAGCGTGGAGTATCATACTGCGCATGCGCTGCTCACCAAACAAAGAGCTCCAGTCGGCGGCTACGCCCGGCGGCCCGGCTGCACTACAGCTGACCGAGAACAATGACCTCTCTCGCGTACAGCGCGCTATTGACGGTAAATTTTCATCAATTTTTTTAAATTTTTACTGTGACGCAATGCGTAACGTACAGCCCGTATTGTTTATAAATGCTGCAGTTTGAGTCTGTATTTTAATTAACTTTCACGTATATTTTGGACTTTTTCATGTTTTTAAATTTTTTTTTTTAATTTTTTCCCCCCCGTTTTTCACAGTTTCTGAAAATCTGTACAAACGACCGAGGTGTACGTATGAACCGGGTGCCGTATGAGCGAGGTTTGACTGTACTTGCAAACTGAGTTATTCTTGTAGTGTGTGTACTTGTGTGACCAATTTCTGATCTGATTTAAATTGATGATAGCTTTTGCTGGTGCAGTATATATGCACGTCTCCAATGTCAGAAAACAATTTTTTTTTACCTATACTCTTACTGCTATAGCAAATTTGATTATCACTGATTTGGTTAACATACACTAGACCCCCGATTTTACGAATATTCACGGTTCCTCTCATCGCATTCGTAAAATCGCTACCTTCGTAAATTCGATAGCGGCTTATTTCCCCCCCCCCCTCCTCCCCCACCATAACAAAAATATTAAAATTGCATTTTTTCTGCAAAGAGTCTCTAGGCCCCGACTTCCGTAGCGTTTTGCGGGAAATTAATTAACGTAATAATGTAAACATAAATTGATATCAGTAGCCAGACGTTACACTGTTGAGCGGTAGAGATGACCGACCCTTGACCCCAAAAAATGAGAAAATCGAGATTCAGAGTGTCTTCTCTCGAGCGAATAGCCAGACTCCCGTAGCATTTAACGGAAAAATAAAGCAAGTGATAGTTTAAATATAAATTTATATCAATAGTCAGACGTCTTAGGATCAAAAGAACACCGCTAAACAATAGATATGACCAATCGTTTTCCTAAAAAAAAATAAGAAAATGAGAAAATCGAGATTCAGAGTGTCTTTTCTCGAGCGAATAGACCGACTTCCGTAGCATTTAACGGAACAATAACGCAAGTGATAGTTGAAATATAAATTTATATTAATAGGCAGACGTCTTACGATCAAAAGAACACCGCTAAACAATATATATGATCGACCTTTGTCTTAAAAAAAAGAGAAAACCGAGCTGTCGAGTGCCTTTTCACAAGCAATTAGCCCGATTTGCGTAGTGTTTAATGGGAAAAAAAGTAGGCATACCTTACTAGTAAATTATTCACCAAAGAAAGAAGGAATAAGCGGATGTATTTATTCATTGCACAATTTTATATAAGTTAACGTAAAAACATTCCCTCGACATTGTTGATGAGTTATTGTACGAGAACGTAGATACTAGTAGCGTGCAGAGCGGACAGATAGCGCAACTGTACGAACGTTCACAACATGGCTGATAGATAGCGGCACCGTAGCATATACTGAAGTCCGGAAAACGCCATTTTGTGACGTTCTTACCTAAAATCGTCGAGAATTACATGTATAAGTGATTGAAAATAATCACTTTCACAGTCAGTATATGCGGTAAAAATAAATTAGGAGTTCCGGGATTACGTAATACACGAACCTCTATTTATTTTCCAAGTTCAACATACCCGGAGACAAATGATTCTGCACTTGGAAAATAGGTAGCGCTATTATCGTGCTCACCTGTGAAACGCACGTTTTACGACACGCAGTAACGCATTGTTTAAGCACATTATGCGCCAAGTTATTTGTTTTAAGTAGGTATGGTATTAATGCAATAAAGAAAAATATCACGCTATTATTTATAGGGTTCGTGAAAAAAAGTAAACTCATTCGGCGCCAGACGAGAGAGATATAAGACGTCGTAAAACAGCCTAGAAGGAGGCTGTACTATAGTTAATTGCTCCTGCGCTGGAACTTTGCGTCTATAGTACGACCTCAATATAGATCCTAATACGTCGTAGTTGGAGACAGGCCGGCCGGCTTGGCACAGGCACCGCCGCCGCGTGGTTTTCAAACTGTCCCTGTGGCATTTTTTAACGGATTTTCGCTATTTTTGTTTTATTTTTAATATTGTGACTTACCAATTAATAACGACAACTCCACAATGCATATTTAAATGCCGTGAAATACAGTATGTTTTATTTATTGTCAACGTAATTCCTTACAACTTTTTTTTTGTCATATAATTTTGTTATTTTTTTAGGGTTCCTGAGATTGTATTCGTAGAATCGCTATCTTCGTTAAATCCAGGGTTCGTAAAATCTGGGGTCTAGTGTACTTAATTGTCTGGGAACATATAACAGTGCTATTTTGAGGGGCAGGTTGGTGTGCTAGTATGGGTCTCAAATTAATTATATCTTATTACATTACTTATTAATAAGTGTAGTGACTGGACTGAGTGGGTTAAAGTGAAATTACTGAATGTATTTTACTGTAGGCCTACTCTTGCGTACATAAAAGGGCCGGCTAACTCGTAGCTGCTACTTCAGCGCTCATGGTGGTGGAATGCCATATTGTGGCTTTAGCTTGTCAACCGTGTCCAAATTCTATATTTCTATAATCAAAGGTTTACGTATATAACAGTGTTCATCTGTGATATAGGACCACGTTTATTGTTTTGCTTTTCCATTACCGAATCATTGACAGTAGTTTAGAAGTCTGATGTTACGAATGTGGTTAGTTGTGACTAACATGAATGCATTTACTAAAATGTGGCAATAGATAATAAATAAAAAACTATACATTTTAGAAGCTGTAGATCATGGTGATAAAAAATGTGGTACTACTAACTGTTTTGATATCCCTTTCTAGGCCTACAGTATCAACCATAATTTCAGATTGTGTGCAGATTGAAAACAACATTGCCTTGGTTGGCACAAATAGGAAATGTGTTGAAGTACTGTATGTAAAAATTTAACTTGGACCAGAAAACTTAGATTGGCTCATGGAATTTAGGGTGTCAATCAGTAACGTTTCGGGCCTTTTTTGCAAGAAAAGGCTTAGCAGGAAGCACTTAGAATAAGATTAGAAAAATTTGCAAGCATCCAATGGCTGGCTTCTCAAATTTAAAAGTCTTTGTAAAATTACCATGCTCAAGGTATGTGGTGAACAACTTGGTGTAATCCTGCTATTCTAGAAACCTGGGAACCTAAACTTGAAGCTCTGCGTGCTACGTATAGTCAAGATATTTTTAATTCTCCATAATTTTGAAAATAAATTGCAAGTTCAGTACTTTTTATCTTTTTGGCTGCTTCCGTAATTTCCAGGATATACTGAAAGTTCCAGAGAGAAGTTTTCTAATTTGTGTGAAATTCTATGTTGAGTAGAAATCAGCTCTCTGTTACCTCTATTTACCTAACCCCCTTTAAATAAACATGTTATTTTTTGGTCCCTTTAGTTTTGTTAAATGGAGGTTTTACTGCCATACTTCCAAATTTGTGTATGTTGCACATAATAGCCTCATGCATCATCAAAGAACTTCGTTAGTGTCTACCGTATAATTTGCTAACCAAGCCCAATAAAGTGAAAACGTTACTTCAAATTTCTCTCAGCACTACTTCAGATGATAAGCTAAACAATTTATCATACACTAGACCCCCAATTTTACGAACCCTGGATTTAACGAAAATAGCGATTCTACGAATACAATCTCAGGAACCCTCAAAAAATAACAAAATTCTATGACAAAAAATAATTGTAAGGAATTACATTGACAATGACTAAAACGTACATTATCTAATTCACGGCATTATCATACGAATTGTAGAGTTGCAGTTATTAGTTGGTAAGTCACAATATTAAAAATAAAACAAAAATAGTGAAACTCCGTTACAAAATGTGGCAGTGACAGTTTGAAAACCGCGCGGCATCGGCGTCGCCTTTGCCAAGCCGGCCGGCCTGTCTCCATCAACTACGATGTACGTATTAGGATCTATGTTGAGGTCGTACTATAGCGGCAAAGTTCCAGCGCATGCGCATATGCTCATTTAACTATAGTACAACCTCTTTCTAGGCTGTTTCACGACGTCTTATGTCTCGCCTCGTGCCGAATGCATTTACTTTTTTACACGAACCTTGTAAATAATAGCGTGATATTATTTTTATTTATTGGGTTAATATCATACGTAATTAAAACAATTAACTTGGCGCATAATTTGCTTGAATAATGCGTTACTGCTTGTCGTAAAATGTGCATTTCACAAGTGATCACGAAAGTAGAGCTTACGTCTTTTAACGTCTTTTAATACTGGTTTCTGTGCATCGACTCTAATTTATACGACCCACACTATTTCCGTTACGTATCTCGTAAATATGTACACATGAAAATCGAATTTATAACTCAAAATTGCCACAAAAAAACTCCATAATAACACACGCAGTTTAAGAATTCAAACCTGTTCAGTTATACTGCCATGAACAATGACGCACTCAACAAAAACAACGTATTTTCTTAGTGTATGAAACAAAAAAAAATTGCTGTTTCTAAATCAAGATACTCATGTTGGCGATCGTAACACATAACAACTTACATATTACCAATGAGGAAACAGTCACTTCTAATACTTTTGAATGTGTTTTATCAGAAACCCATATTTATCTATTGCACAACAAACACAACAACGCTCTCCTCTTGTACCGTCATTGAACGCTTCCAAGCTAAGTGGCGAAAACCTTACTCTGATGCCACCTGCCGGTGAAATAATTAACTACTTCAGTGCGCGTAGCACTAGATGCCTTTCGCTAACGATTGTTGAATTTAAACAGCCCGGATTAAATCACTTTCTACTGGCGCCGTTTAACAAACTTATACAGGCAGTAAGTATGTCAATGTTATCATAAATAAATGTTTTAAAGTATATTAAATACGAAGAGGTCGATTCCATTTGATTTTCTTTCAGTAATGTTGTATTTAAATATAAAATACACGCGACTACGTGAGATAATTCGCTGCCTACTGTATAAGCAGTAATGTAACTGTTGTCAATGTTGAATTATATGCAGCAACGGCTAGTAATTTTTTTCAGAGGTTAAATCTTTAGTGTTCATTTATTCTGAATGACCTATAGCGAATCATCTCATGTAGTTCTGTGTATTTTCCTATTGGAATACATTAGTGGAAGAACACCAAATTCAGTCGACCTCTATGTATTAAACATACTTTATAATATTGATTTATTATATTGACACACTTACTGAATTTAATAATTTGATGTAATTAGCACCTGCATAAAGTGACGCAACCGAGCTGCTGAATATCAATTGCCGTTGGCACATGCCACTATCGCTCCGCGCCATAGGGTTAGTTCAAAATTCCACTGACAGGTAGCATCAGAGACAGGTTTTTGTCACTTTAATGGAAGAGAGTGGAGTCAGTGTGTTTGTCTGTTATTCAGTAAGTAAGGGTTTCAGATAAACACATTCAAAAGTACTGTATTATAAATGACTGTTTTTAATATCATTGCAAATGATATGAAGTCATTGGTAATCTGCCGTATGTTATGTTTTACGATCGCCAGCCTGAGTATCTGGAATTACAAACCGTATTTTTTTTGTTTCTGTTTCACGTATAGAAAATCCATTTACTGTTGCAGATAAGTGCGTCGTCGTTGTTCATGGCAGTATGCTGACTGAACGTGAATTCTTAAACTACACTAGACCCCCGATTTTACGAATACTCACGGTTCCTCTTATCACATTCGTAAAATCGCTACCTTCGTAAATTCGATAGCGGCTTATTTTCGCCCCCCACCCTTCCTTAACAGAAAACTTTAAAATTGCATTTTTGTCTCTAGGCCCCGACTTCCGTAGCGTTTTGCGGGAAATTAATTAACATAATAATGTAAACATAAATTGATATCAGTAGCCAGACATCACACTGTTGAGCGGTAGATATAACCGACCCTTGTCCCCAAAAAATGAGAAAATCGAGATTCAGAGTGTCTTCTCTCGAGCGAATAGCCCGACTCCTATAGCATTTAACGGAAAAATAAAGTAAGTGAGAGTTTAAATATAATTTATATCAATAGTCAGACGTCTTACGATCAAAAGAACACCGCTAAACAATAGATATGATCAATCCTTTTCCTAAAAAAAAATAAGAAAATGAGAAAATCGAGATTCAGAGTGTCTTCTCTCGAGCGAATAGACCGACTTCCGTAGCATGTAACGGAAAAATAATGCAAGTGATAGTTGAAATATAAATTTATATCAATAGGCAGACGTATTACGATCAAAAGAACACCGCTAAACAATAGATATGATCGACCTTTGTCCTAAAAAAAAAAGAGTAAACCGAGCTGTCGAGTGCCTTCTCACGAGTGAATAGCCCGATTTGCGTAGTGTTTAATGGGAAAAAAAGTAGGCATTACTCATTAGTAAAATGCCCTTGTAAATTATTCACCAAAGAAAGAAGGAATAAGCGGATGTATTTATTCATTGCGCAGATTTATATAACTTAATGTAAAAACATTCCCTCGACGTTGTTGATTAATTGTACGAGAACGTAGATACTAGTAGCGTGCAGAGCGGACAGATAGCGCAACTGTACGAACGTTCACAAGGTGGCAGATAGATAGCGACACCGTAGCATATACCGACGTTGTTGCAAAAACGCCATTTTGAGACGTTCTTACCTAAAATCGTCGAGAATTACATGTATAAGTGATTGAAAATAATCACTTTCACAGTCAGTATATGCAGTAAAAATAAATTAGGAGTTCCGGGATTACGTAATACACGAAAGTCAATTTATTTTCCAAGTTCGACATACCTGGAAACAAATGTTTCTACACTTGGAAAATAGGTAGCGCTATTATCGTGCTCACCTGTGAAACGCACGTTTTACGACACGCAGTAACGCATTGTTTAAGCACATTATGCGCCAAGTTATTTGTTTTAAGTAGGTATGGTATTAATGCAATAAAGAAAAATATCAGGCTACTATTTATAGGGTTCTTGTAAAAAAGTAAACTCATTCGGGGCGAGACGAGAGAGATACAAGACGTTGTAAAACAGCCTAGAAGGAGGCTGTACTATATTTAAATGAGTATATGCGCATGCGCTGGAACTTTGCGTCTATAGTACGACCTCAATATAGATCCTAATACGTCGTAGTTAGAGACATGCCGGCCGGCTTGGCACAGGCGCCGCCGCAAACGGTTTTCAAACTGTCACTGCCACATTTTTTAACGGATTTTCGCTATTTTTGTTTTATTTTTAATATTGTGACTTACCAAGTAATAACTGCAACTCTACAGTTCATATTTTAATGCCGTGAATTAGATACAGTATGTTTTATTCATTGTCAACGAAATTCCTTACAATTTTTTTTTTTTGTGATATAATTTTGTTAATTTTTGAGCATTCCTGAGATTGTATTCGTAAAATCGCTACCTTCGTTAAATCCAGGGTTCGTAAAATCGGGGGTCTAGTGTACGTGTTTCATGTGGTTTTAGTGTAGGTTTTGAGTAACAAGTTCCAATATACTGTGCACACATTTAAGAGATTCGTAACTGCAACAGTGCGTGTTGTATCAACTAGAGTCGAAGCACGGAAGTGTTATAAGATGTTAACTCACAGGTATTTATAACTGAGATTACTAAATGAGTATGGCATACTATATTCAGCAGAGTAAATATTGTAGATAATATTTATCGGAACAGTTTAATGTAGTTGTAAACATTGTACAAGCCTATGTAAATAAAAGCATGTGGCAATGTTTATGTTTACATGCAGCAGAATTATATAAACTGGTGGAAAATAGATTGCTTTTCTGGGTGCTCACTTTATTCTGAATCACCTATACTGTATTATGTATGTGTAGAAGTACATTAAAAGATCATCTGCTGTGAGGCTTGGAAGCTTGTATAACTACACACACATATATGTATATTATATATGTATATTATATATGTACATATATATATATATATAGAGAAAAAGAAAAAGAGAGAGAGAAAGAGAGAGAGTTGGTCTAGGTCTCGTGCTTGCTTTGTATAGCACCCTGTGGGCTGGCTGGATGCCCCTGTCACTACAGGGGCCCCTAAATGGAAATATTACTCTCCTTCAGAGGCCTAGTGTTAGCCATCTCCATGTTCTTCATGATGCACCACAGACATTCCTGGAGTAGGCACTGGTGTAGGTATCCTAAAGTGGTTCGGCTGGTGAGGCGCCTCCAGCGGGAGGCCAAGGAGAATGACTGTATCAGGAACCCCAATTCTCTTGAGGATATAGCCTGCACACACATGGTTTATGACTGCAGAGACACCAGGGGGCCGATTAAATATCGCTTTTTATGGGTGCAACGCAAAATTTGCACCTACGTTGGAAGCTTTTCCTGGCTAGAGAGGAATAACCCCTTGCTAATAGATGTTGAGCAAATGGCTGAAATACTCAGTTGAGGATAGTATCTGAACTACTAATTATAATTTAATTGTACTCTTCCTTCCCCTCCTGCCCCTGTAACCCTTATTAGTTTTCACTTATAATTTTGCTGTTTAATTGGACAGTATTTCAGTTTGTTTATGTTTCTTGTAGTATTATTTTTGGTTTTTCATGTAGATAAAATTTTTTACATAATATGTTTATTATACAGTAAACTACCATAGTTATTTTTATATGATGTTCAGTACTTGTTGTAAGTTGCATTTTGGTGTTGGTTGATTGTTATTGTAAACATACTAATAATTTAGTTTTTTAACAATTTTATTCAGAGTGACGATGCCATCTCCAAGGATGAAGAAGTGAAAGAAAAAGAATCTGCATTTAAAGAAGAGGATAAAGATGTTCCAGTCAAAGAAGAACTTAAAGAAGAAGAAGAAGAAGCACCTAAAAATGATGAACAGAAACAAGAGAAAAGTGAATCAACCCCAGGGATGAAGATGGAAATAGAAGAGGAGACTAAAGCATCAAGTAGTGATCCCTTGGAACCTCCACAGCTCAAAAAAGATCAGGATAGCAAAGATGAAGAGCCAAAGGACATTGAAAATAAGGAAAGTGAAGAAGATGTTTCTAAGGAAGAAATTAGGAAGGATGATGTCAAAGATGATGAATCTGTTAAAGAGGTAGAGTATAAGAGTTAAATTATTTTATTGTGCTGTATTGGAAATGAACCCTTGTGTAACATTATCCGGGTTTTAAGGCTTCAGATGTTTGGTCTATTAAACTCTTTTTTTAACAAGAAGTTATTACCCTTTCATAAGGAAGTCCCTTTTATAAAGTATTGTACACATTTTTAGTCCCTTCAGGAACATTATAGGTGTGTTCTACTGTATATTGTTTTTCTGTTGATGCAGTTGTTGGTGTGCATTAGTTTTAATAATAAGAGTAGGGATATCAGTTGTTTACTTTAAAACTTTCAGCAAGAATGAGGAAATGCCAGTTTTGTATAGTCAGAAATTTGCTCAAAATATAAATGGGAATATAAATACACGTAGTTAAATTTCTTTCATACAGACCTGAAGGGTCCCAAAATTTTACACTTTGGAATAGTGAGGGTTTGCGTTGGCACATGTTTCTGAGAAACATTCACAGTAATACCTTAGGATATTCAAATTTTCAGCAATGTTTTAATTTTGTATATTGTACATTATGTATTTTTTTCCTTTGGCTCCAGTTTAAAATAATATTTTATTTGGTGTGCAAACAAACATTAATTTCTAGACTCATTTCAGGGAAGAGAAGATAGCTTTGTATTAATGAGATCTTGTATTACAGATGTTTTTACTATCTAGGTTGCCTGTAATGTGGTAATTTTCACATTTAATATGTCTTCTATGTCTATAAATCGTCATGTTCTGAATTTAAAATAACATTTTTTTGTGAGAGGAATAATTAGCTTACTTATTAAATTTAGAATATGAAATGTTAGAAGTGATGCAACAGCAACACTTTCAACTCTCATTCTCAGGGCCCGGGTTTGATCTCCGGCTCCAGCCATCCCGATTTTGGTTTTCCATGGTTTCCCAAAATCGCTGTAGACGAGTGTTGGGATGGTTTATTAACAAAGTTCATGACAGACTATTCTTCCAGCTCATATCATTAAGTCCATCCCTTATAAGAATTCCGTACTTTGACAGTCAATGCTACCAACATTTGTAACACGTGCCAGAAAAATACACCGTTTAAAACAACCGGATGTGATCATTTGGCCCGATATCGATGTAGCAGTACTGGCAGCCTTGAACAACAAGTTGGATAGCTTCCATCGCCAATGTTGAAAATACAGTAGAGCCCCGATTTAACGAACTTGGGAATAACGAAAACAGCGATTTAACGAAAGGATTTTCAGGAACCTTCAAAATATAACAAAAAAATGTATTAAATAACTAAGTGAATTTGATAAAATGGAATATTAATAGTAATTTAAGTCCTTCAAAAATACTAGCACCGACCGCAGTATATTCTTATTTCTCAGTAGAAAAGCTTAAACCATCAGTCGAGAAACAAAAAAAAAAAATTCGTTAAAATTTGTTGAAAACTTTGGCCGCAGGAATGATTTTGAGATACGCACGCGCGGGAGCGGCCGAGCGAGCGCCGCTATGTTGCATAACAAGCGCGTGCCTAGATCCTTATCCTGGCGGCTACCGAGTGAACGAGCATCTAGGTACACAGTCTCCACAGCGTGGTGGTGGACAGCGCAAGAACCAATTCATAGATAGTGCCTCGTGTCTCCGTTAGAATGCGCTGCACGGCAGCGTGATTATTCACACTCGCGGCCCGTGATAAAACAAGCGAGTTTATGAGAATTTACGTAATGTTATGTGTGCAGACTTTTTACAACGAATTTACTACCGTAAACGTAAATAATTAGTTTCTCTGATGCTAAAAAAAATGCTAGAGTGCAAAGTATTTTTAGCTGTTAAAAATAGCAAACCAATGAGTTTGTTTCACGAGCGCGGCTGCATACAAGCTATAATGGCCGCCGCAGCGCGTATTTAATTATTATTTTACCGATGTCTCGCAAACTTTTAATCCAGTTTCCCTTGCAGTTTTATTTTTTACAATTTTTCGTTGGAATTTCCTTAATTTTGTTGGAGGGGCGGGCAGGAGATAGTGGAAAAGATTGACGGCTCGGCAGTGTTAGTCATCACGTCTCACGTGTTGATGGCGCGCGCAAGGACGTCCTAACTCACCATGCGCACGCTCGCCGAGCGTTTCACTAAAAGTTTAAGTTTTTTCGTCGATTTTTTTTTTTTTCGTGGTTGTGGTTTACCTGTTGACGGTAAATGTGTTTTGTTACTGTTTTGAGCCAAATACTTGTTTTAAAATTACCTTAAATTCCGACAAAACATTCCAGGTGATTTCACTTTTTTTTTTTTGAAGGGAGGGGGGGTGAAGTCGGATTTAACGAAACATTGATTTAGAGTAAACATTTTCGGGTCCCACGGCATTTCGTTAAATCGGGGTTCTACTGTAGTATGTAGCATACGTGAAATATAAGTAAGCCTTTTGGAATAGTCGCACGGCTCTCCATCCATCAGAAGTCAGCTAACTATTGTACAGTGGAACCTTGTTAAGACGAGAGAGTTGACAATGACGGCAGAAATTGTCGTTATAACAGATGCTCGTCTCAACCGATATTGCCGATAAATCGTCAGTTCTCCGCCTTCTTCCCCCCTTACCCTAACTATGTACGTACTAGTGACAGTGTGCGTGTGCCTATGCCGTGCTATGCGAGACCCCAAAAAACTAAACACCTTGTATCTCGAAAACCGCTGGAACGATTTTAACAAAATATTGTATACGTTCACGCCATTACCTCCTCTGAACAACAAAACAATAAAATTTCAAAATATTGTTTTTCAAAAAATTAAAAATTTAATTTTTTTTTTTTTCAAAAGCAATAATTTTTTGGGGTACTATATTCTCAGCGACGTAAAGTCAATGTCTTATAAAAACAATAAAAAGTTTCACCTTTTTACCATAATGTGTACGTTAACATTCGTGGACGAATAACGATGCCGGGTGTTGATTATGCATCTGCTTATGTGAAACTAATACACACGTTAAAACAGTGGCACAGTACACGCACTTTGAAACATCACCTCTCGTAACATATTTTCACACAAGGAAAAAATTGTTTGTGTATGAGCGAAAGAAAATAATTCTCATTTGAATGCTAAATTATATAACGCTATCTTACAAGCAAAACATGGCTGCATTGGGACTCTAGAGTAGCGTGGACGCTGAGCCGCCACGGCAAAGAAGCACGAATAATCTGAAGCTTTGTTTGCAGATCGATTGCTTTCCGTTTGATTTCTCTTGCCATTGCTACAGAAAACACGCGCGCGCAACTAACTCCAACCTGAAGACGATACAAGTTGTCAGGAGACAAAGGTAACACAATTTTCTTTGTGTGTACACGCGTCGATATAGAGCCGACTCATCGCACAGTATCGATCACCGCTCATCGCTGTGGATGCCTGCTCCGCCGGGATTATCATTTCAGAGTTTCGCGTCAAGAGCGCACCACCAGATGTACAGGACGCTGCGCACAATCGATTCTTTCTTGCAGCTCTCGATGTTCACTCTGAGCGCGCCACGAGTTGTTTACGTGACACATTCTGCATACGTACAGCCGTTTTTCTGTCGTTATAACGTACGCAACCGTGAAAATGCTCTCGTATTAAACAAATTAATTAACGTTATGTGATGGGGCTGCTACGTCGCTCTGTTGTTTGTTGTAATGTAGATGTTGGAAGTACGTCGCCAATGTCCCTGTTTGCGGCAACAATGTGACGCGTCCGTCTACGTCTACGTTGTTAATTATATATATTTTGGAGGTTACGTCCCTGTTCGGGGCGGTAGAATGTAATGGGGCTCCGTCGCCACGTTGTTATCTAGATGTTGGGGGTTATGTCCCTGTTCGGGGACGCCGGAATGTAATGGGTCTGCTTCACGTCATCTTCGTCGATGTAGTGGTTGTTGATTCGGGGATGTAACTCTCCTCCGTTGCTATTGCAAGTAGTTAGGCAGAAAGATGGCAAAACACAGCGAGCTGATGTAGAGGCGGTGCCTATTATATTGATGCCCGGATAGCAGTGAGCTTAGTTCGAAACGGATAAAAAAAATAATAAGAAGAAAATTTATATCGGCATTTTTTTATTTAACCTTTCTTTTGACGCAGTTTAACAGACACAGGCAATTACCATTGCGAGTGCTCGCCCAGAGTTAGTTGAGGTAACTTTTCTATTTACGGATTACGACTTGCTGCTTCCCTCCGTAGTAGTACTTTGTCCGGTACTTTATCTACCCTAATTCTGACTACGCGGCTATCAATACCTACTTCTGGTTACATTACTAGAAATAAAAAGGCAGTATGCCAAAAGAGAAACAAATAGAGACTGATTTCTCCTAACGAATCCGTCCTCTAGGCTTCACAGCCCCTCTACCACATCTACCATGTCCTCTTCCTGCCGCCATGACGCCCCAACTAATATCTTCCTGGGCGGACACTCAGACTTACTCGGCCAAGCGGCGGAGGGATACATCAGGATCCAACTCGCCTTAAAAGCTGGTTAATTGAAGTTTATAACCTAAAAATTTTACGTAACATAGATACTGATAAATTTACAAAGCATTTTATTTCATAATACCAGCTAAATATTTATTTGTTTATTAATTGGGGGATGTGCAGCGTCATCAATCTGTCGCGGAACAACACCTTCACTGAGTTTTGCGCCCGACACTACCACCCACGTCGATCGAGAAACGCCCTGCAGAGCCCCCGCATTCCAGCACGTCCATGTACGTGCCTCCAAGCGAGTGAACTCTGACCTGCCTGCCAGATATATCCGTCCAAAGCACAGGCTAGCTCAGAGCTTATTTGAAATTTTAAAAGCCAACACTTCTCTGTACGTGCTTCCAAGCAAGAGAACTATGACTAGCCTGCCACATAAATCCTATTCCAGGAGAAGTAAGCTAAGAGGCTACTAGAAATTTAAAAAAAGCCAAAGAAGGCAAAATATAAGAAAAGTTAACTTAGAAAAGTTGCTTTAATTAAATTAGCTTTAAATTGAGTCCAAACACGACATAAATCCGATAACATTGACACGTAACATTAAATATACTTTTATCTTGCTTTGAAGTTACATTTAAAATTAAAAAGAAAATTTTAATGTAAATTTCTCTACTCGCATCCCCAATTAATAGGTTGGATCCCGCCGTATACATCCTTATACCTGGTTAAGTTGGCTTATTTAATTTGTTATTAACAACAAAGAAAAAAAAAACATTAATTAAGACAAAAAAATTGAAATTACTGTATGATAAGAGGCCAAGTAAGTGCTACGTGCCAGTGCACGTTACAGTTATATTTAATACAGAAATTGACGGTGCACAAAAATACTGTCATTATGGCCGTATTCTCGTCCTAACCCATACTCGTCTTAACGAGGCTCCACTGTATTCTATTCTCATTGTATAATTTCTATAACTATTTTACAAACAATTGCACCATTATCAGTCGACCTGTACCGACAACCAAAACAAAGGCCGGCCACAACCAAAACAAAGGCCGGCCATGTTGTGAACTGAGGCTTTTTGTTAGTGTTTGTTATTCTTATAAGGTTTTTTTTATATTCTGTGCATATATTTAACACATTCCAAAGTGGAGATTAAAAAACCTGGCCAGTAATCCCCAATGACAACGGGATATTGAGACGAGAACTGGAAATATGTTCACCCTTGGTAACGACCGCCGCCCAGTTGCTTGGCTTGGCATGTCTACAAAGAAAACCCGTTCTAAGAAGCAAATAATTCGCACAGAGGAAATTACTATAGTGGAATCCCATTGTTACGACCCCTCACAGTTTCCGGAAAAAGGGTAGTGAAAGAGGTAGGTTCGTAATAGAAAAATAGAGACATTTCAGGCTGATTTTGACCCACCCAAAACCCCTATACATCAAAATTCGTCATTTTTCATATAAAGTTTATATTATTTCAGTAATATCAGTTGTAAAAAATACAGTTTTCAATTAAATACAAATCATTTAAATAGCCTGATGCCACTGTAAAAAAATTATACTCTAAAAATCAATCTTCAGTCTCTCATCACAAAAAAACAGCGTAAACACGTTGCGACAGGCCTATTTCCACTGTATTGGTGTGGAAAAATCATATTAAAGATTAACTTATTATTTGAGATGACGTTGAAAACACAGTGTACTTTTACGTATGTCCTCGCCGCACGCTCTCATTGTTTAAGATAGGCGAGGCAAAATAAGTCAGTTGCCCTTGGCTTGTCCTGCTCTCAGCTGGCTGTGCGCGCGTGATTCATCCTTCTCGCCTTGTTTGAAGCAGACCTGAGCAGAACAGCCGGTATTATTTACGTGAAAGTATATTGCATAGATTTAAAGCCTTTTCTGTGAAGCGGTTGAGTCTGTTTGGTTATTGTGCATAAGCTGTTGCAGTGTGTCGTTAAAAGATTTTAAGCGGTGCCATTAACATTTTTATTAACGAACAATTGCAAATAATGTCTATATTTTGGAAAAAACAGTATGTATGCCTATTAGGGGTGTGCAATATTTAGAATTGATGTATCGCGTTGCGATATATGGAAAATATCGCGATACGCGCGATATATCGCACTGCGATAAATATCGCAAAATATCGCGCTGCGATAAATATTGCAAAAAATCGCGCTGCGATACATATCGCAAAAAATCGCACTGCGATATATGTCGCAAAAAATCGCACTGCGATAAATATCGCAAAAAGCAAAAATCGCACTGCGATATATATCGCGCTGCGATAAATATCGCACAAAATCGCACTGCGATATATATTGCGCTGCGATAAATATTGCAAAAATCGCGCTGCGATAAATATCGCAAAAAATCGCACTGCGATAAATATCACAAAAAAAAAATTGTGCTTCAATAAATATACTACTGCATGTCCCTGATATTGAGTTTACTCACTACACTAATTACTGTATACTCTCACTTACCAATACGTAAAACTGTTACTATAAAGATAATTAGTTGTATTAAAGCAATATTTACAGTGCATTTTCCAGACAATATTTCATAGCAAGTACTTGAAAAATGGGAAGTATTTAACGCACACTGGTGTGGTATACATAATATATTTATGCTAATGGGAAGTATTTAACGCACACTGGTGTGGTATACATAATATATTTATGCTTAAATGATTACAAGTTTGTATAACATTACATGCATAATAGAAAATATTCCGATGGCATTTAAAA